>LBNU01002455.1:3008-21794 GCA_014162995.1 Artemisia annua
AAGGCCTTTTAGTTGTAGGTATTTCTCTAGCGTGAAGTGCCCAAGGTCATCTTCGAAAGTGCTCCTAACCAAGAAGTTAGGATCTCCTTCTCCTTTCTTCCTGATCACACGATTTCCCCACGGGGTGAAGTCATCGTTTTGATAGAAAGTCAAGAGGGACGGGTCATCAAAGATGTCATGACTTGACAGGCATGCTTGCTCGGTGGGGGTGCTTTCCCTACATTCCTCTATTTCGTGAGGACCCCCACAGTGGTCGCAGATCAGGTATGGGTTGGAGAGTGGCTTAAGGGATTGTGAGCCGTTCAGGTATGACACTTGGCTTTGGATTTTACTTAGGCGGCTTTCGAAGGAAGGATTTTTCATAATTTCGGATATGCTGAGTACCGACTCTGGTTCATCCCATGTGTCATCTTGGTCTTGGGTGTACTCCTCAATTCTATTCCATCCTTCCTCTGCGCTAAGTTCGGATATTCTTCCTTTGCTTGAGCCATTGATTCCCCTCCGATCGGTTGGGGATGCTCTATCATAGAAGATTTGAACAAGAAGCCAGAGTTCGAGACCGTGATGAGGGACTTGTCTTAATAGATCCTTGAATCGGGTCCATGATTCATGGATAGGTTCCCATTTTTCGATGCAGAAGCGAAGGATTTTATCTCTGAGTGCTGAAGTTCTTTCTATGGGGAAAAACTTTTCACAAAACTCGGAGGTGAGCTGTTCCCATGTGAATATGGATTCGGCAGGGAGTTTGTTGTACCAATCCTTGGCTTTATCAAAAAGGGTGAAAGGGAAAAATCGCAGCCTAGAGGTATTCTTAGTGGCTCCGTCCGTATGGATGGTGTCCACTATTTTCAGGAAGTTTTTGATGTGTTGGAGTGGGTCTTCTGATTTAGATCCATGGAACTCGCACACACTTTGAACTAGCCAAACGTCGGTTGCACGCAAGGCTCCATCTGTGTGCTCATTCGGGAACACAATGGCATTAGCGAAACCACGAGGTGTGGGAGAGGAGTAATCTCCAAGGCGTTTGGGGACATCGCTTTCAGAGATTTCGGTGTTTTGGTCGGATTGGGGGCTAGGGATTGTGGCATGGTCATCCTCTTCTTCAAAGAGGGTTTCATCCAAGCCGATGGCGATGCCAACTGGTTCAGAAGCCGAGGAGCGTTGCCTCATCTTATGCATACTCCTTTCAGGGTCGTCGAAAGGAGTGAAAAGATCTTCTGAGGTGCTACGGCTTCGAGTGATTCTATAACTAGAGGAGTTTTCGTTGACCATGATGGCGGTCGGAAACGGTTACGAACAGAGGCACAAAGAAAAAGATAGACTAAAGGGATCCTAGAAAAATAAAACAAAATCTCACTAGAAAGGAGTCTAGTGAGTAGACCTATCTAAGAATAAAAATTAACCTAAACAATAACTATTCCCCGGCAGCGGCGCCAAAAACTTGATGCGCGTGGATTGCAACACGCACTACGTTTTACCTCTCGAGGGATCTCGAGAAGCTTGCAATCCCCACCAGGCAGTGTACCTGACCGATGTAGTATAGTGTAGTGGCAAGTACCGGGGGATTGATCGTTCTCTCGCAGGGAATAGTGTTCGTTAGGCTAAAGGCTACTCTAATCTAGGTCTAAGGGTGGAGGAAGATTCTTTTTGTATTTTTATATTTTATGAAAGCAGTAAAATCTCTGGTTTTGGAGGATAGGGCGGAATTAGTTGCTAGTCAACTAACCCAAGTTATCTACTTCTAAGCTACTTATATTTTTGTATTTTTTTGTTTTTGAGAAAATCAGTGGTGGAGAATAGTGTTTACTTAGATTTCATTACTCCCTAACTATCTTTTACCATGTAATTAGTATGTTGAGTTTGCGTGGATGACGGGTGTATTCCTAACAAGTCGTAGGGAGTGCGTTCAATTCCCTAACTCTATAAGTTCCTACCTCACTCTATGACGATACGTCAAGCATCCTATCATGAGCTCACCGATAGCAACCTATGCATGAAATACTACCTTAAAATCGATAACGCACATACGATTCACGTTTCTAAAGACGTTCAAGCTTGTTACCGTATAGGAGATTAGCCAGTTTTCTCTAGTCTAACGTAGATGAAACATTCACCCAAACACAATCACAACATACACATCACATTATAATCAATAGTTAGGTTTCATTAGATCTAAGCAAACACAAAGTAAATTAGCCTAGCATGTTGAAAGAAAGACAAGCACAAGCATAAATCACACAACACATAGACATATTGTATGAATAAAGACTTATCTTGGATTAAACATGCAAGTTAGAGGGGTTAGGATACCCTCTAAGGTCTGTAATACACGTATTAGGGTTTAACCCTAAAGTTCTCCACTCCAAAATTCGACACAAAATAAGAAAAAACGTTCTATATATATAGAAAACGTGGGCTGACGGCGTCAGCCCAATAGGTGACGTCGTCAGCTCGGCGATTAGGGTTTCCTGACGGCCTTGGTTGACGTGGTCATAATTGCTGGTTCCATATCTGACGGCCTTAGTTGACGGCGTCACCAAATTGCACTACGAACTCTCTAGCCCGTCACGAGTCTTTTTTCCACTTCTGGACTTCACTTGTTCCTGACGGCGTCACAATGTAGAGCGTGACGGCGTCACCTTCAGTGATCTTCAAGGTCTTTTGAGTTTTTGTTGTTTTCCGCACTTTTTCACTCCGAAAACGCCCGAAAATGCTTCTTTTGTGATTTTCCCTTCAAAAGTACCTAAAATGAGAAAAGAAACGACTTTGGGTGAAATCCAAACCAAAAACATACGAATTAGGACTCAAACCGACCCCTAAAAACGTAACATTTTTCGTCTCATCAGGGTGCTGCTTTAATACTCGTGTGATAACTGTTATTGTAAGATAACTCGACTAATGGCAAGTGGTTGTCCCATTCACTCCCAAAATCGATAATACAGGCCTGTAGCATATCCTCCAAAGTCTGGATGGTCCGTTCACTCTGACCATCTGTATGCGGGTGGTAGGTCGTACTCATAACTAAATTTGTGCCTAAAGATCTCTGAAGCTTCTTCCAAAAGTTTGACGTGAATCTACTATCCCTGTCCGATATAATAAAGATCGGTACCCCATGTTAGGAAACAATCTCCTTAATATACAGTATATCCAATTGGTTCATGTCGTAAGTCTCTTTTATGGGGAAGAAATGAGCAGACTTGGTGAGGCGGTCGACTATTAACTAGATTGCACCATAACGACTAGGTGTCCTGGGTAACTTAGTAACAAGATACATAGTAATTCGCTCCCACTTCCATACGGGAATCTCCGGTTGTTGTAGTAGAACAGAAGGCTTTTGGTGTTCAACTTTCACTTTAACACACGTGAGACACTTGCCGACATAAGTGGCGATGTCAGCTTTCATGTTTGGCCACCAATAGAGCCTTTTAAGGTCTTGATACATCTTATCAGAACTTGGGTGCACGAAATACTTCGACTTGTGAGATTCAAGCATGATTAAATCTTGCAAACCACTGAAGAGTGGTAACCAACTTCTACCTTTGAAGCATAATGTTCCATCCAAACGCATTTCAAATCTCTTGTTTATCATGCTGTCTAAGTTCTCCTTCTCAATATCTTCTTGTTCCACTGCTTCTGCTTGTGCTTTAAGGATTTGAGAGGGAAAATTCGAGTTTATGGTCATAACTAAAGCTCAAACTTGTAGGGGCTTAATCCTTTCCTTTCTACTTAAGGCATCTGCTACAACATTAGCCTTACCCGGGTGATAACGAATCTCGCAGTCGTAATCACTCAATAACTCCAACCACCTTTGTTGCCTAATATTCAACTCCTTATGATCTAGGATATGATAAAGGCTTTTGTGGTCTGTGTATACTATACACCTAGTACCGTATAAATAGTGTCTCCAAATCCTAAGTGAAAATACTACGGTACCCAATTCCAGATCATGAGTTGTATATTTCTTTTCGTGAGTCTTCAATTGTCTGGTAGCGTAGGCAATAACCTTCTCCCTCTGCATAAGTACCACACCTAAACCCTTGAGTGAAGCATCACAATACACTACAAAATCTTCGGTTCCCTCTGGTAATGCTAATATTGGTGCACTACAAAGTTTCTGTTTCAATATCTGAAATGCCTCCTCTTCATCTTCACCCCACTCATACTTCTTTTTTTTCTACGTTAGCTTGGTTAAGGGTTTGGCAATTGAGGAAAAACCTTCAATAAATCTCCTATAATAAACCAGCAAGACCCATAAATTAACGAATCTCGGTCGGTGTTGTTGGTGCAGCCCAATCCTTAAGTGCTTCGATCTTGGCAGGGTCGACGTGAATACCTTGATTATCAACTATATGTCCAAGGAAATGTACCGACTACATCCAAAATTCACACTTGGAAAATTTTGCATACAACTATTCATTCCTCAATAGTTCCAGGTTGGTCTTCAAATGTTCCTCGTGTTCTTCCTTGCTCCTGGACTAAATGAGTATGTCATCGATGAATGTGATAACAAACTTGTCAAGATATGGTTTGTACACCCGATTCATCAGGTCCATGAATACCGCTGGTGCGTTGGTTTTGGTATTGCTGAAACGCATAATGTCCGTATCTGGTTCTGAATGCTGTTTTGGGGATGTTTTCTTCTCGGACTCGAAACTGGTGGTATCCTGGTCGCGTATCAATCTTAGAGTATACACTGGAACCTTGGGGTTGATCGAACAAGTCATTGACTCTAGGAAGAGGGTATCGGTGTGTACTCATGTAATGAGGCCAAGGAGAAAGTTTCCTCATCAAATCTAACGGGTAGTGATAATATGATTTTGTTTGTAAAACCTAAAGTTTCAAAACATGCAAAATGACCAAAATGCCCCTAATGCCTTAAAAATCAAAATAAATACTTATATAAATTCCAAGTAAATCCTAAACACTTGAAATATAGAAACATATAATATGTAATATTTTTACATGAACATTATAATATCTATAAGTGTCCTAAAAATATTTTTCACATTTAAAATCATACCTTTGGCCGATTTACATTTTTATTTTGTATATAAATTATTTAAATGATATAAACTAAAGGATAGTCACAAAATATATTTGGTAACTTGGTAAAATCAGGAATTTTGTTATTCTATATCCCATTTGGCTTAAATTGACTCCCCCCTCCTCTATAATTGCCAGATTTAATTTATTTCTTCCATTTAACATATTAAAAACCCTAAAAACTACCAAAACTCTATCTGGCGGCATAGTATTTTTCTGAGTCGATTGGGTATTTTTCCTGCACGTGTTCTACCCCATAGAAGGTGGGAAAAATAGTGGTGAAGGCTAGGGAGTGATTGTGGTTCGTGTGCTATTGTTTTGGGGTTGTTATTTTGAGCCGAGAAGAGAAAATTCGTTTCTTCTTGTTCCATTCGATCCAAATCATTTGGGTATTTTTGTATCATCTCTCTTATCATATATTATCTGTATAAAATCCTAAAATCGATCCATGCATGATTACTAAGGCTATACGAATTTAAGAAAACATAAACCCTAATTATGTGCAAATTATGTAATCGGCCATATATAATTTTTGGGACTTCGACACTGTTTTTGTATTGTGTAATAATGTTATTTCGACCCATATAAAATATGGTTGCAATTATTTGAAGCCAATAGAAATCGTTTGGAATTGTTTTGTTTTGATCTGATCGTAAATAATTAAAGGGGTGCGAATGGTTTAGGGTTAGGGTTTTGGGTATTTTTTTGTGATAATAAATGGTATAGTGATTGTGTAATGATGATAGGATGATTGTGAAAAATTAGGGTTGATGGTTGTGAATTATTTTATTAGCTGATTATGTTTTTAAAATGAGAAGGGTGTGTTTTGCAATTTTATAAACTTATGGAGTATTTTTGTAAATTTTATTGGACCAGGGGTAAAGTATATAAAATATAATATGGGGGTGTTATGTGTAAAATTTGTAACTAAAAGGATTAAGTGGTAATTTGTTAATAAATAAATCCGATTTGAAATTAATTTAAATAGAGGGGTTTGTTTTGTAAATTATGAAAATGGAAGGGTGTTCATATAAAATATTATGTGAAGGGTAAAATGTGTAAATTCTGATAATTATGGGTTAAATGTGCTAATATGGAATTATTATGGATATATTTGTAATTTAGTAATTAATAAGGACAAATTTGTAATTAATATAATTAAAGGGTTTAAAGTGTAGCATTTGTAAACTTGAAGGTTTAATATTGTTAACTTACGTATAATTTTTATAAAATATGAAAACTTGTAATATTTACATATTAGACCTTTAACTATGGCATATTTACATTTGAAACCCTAAAATATGAAAAGTGATTTATTTAAACCCTAAAATCATTTTGACTTATTAAAATGAACCCTAATGCCATAATAATGTTTAACAAATGATTTAACTTGCATTTTGATATTAAATCTTTCTAATTATGGAAACATGCTATTTATGGTAACTTACTAAATAAGAAAACTTTCTAAATATATAAAGTTACTAAATCTGGAAAGTTACTAAAAATAGAAACCTGCTAAATATTGAAAGTTTACAATAATGGAAGATAACCTAAAAAGGAGTAATCTGAATTTAAAATGAAGTATTGAATAATTCTCGACTTCTAAATTCATCTAGGTTCTGTGAAGAAGGAGCGATTTATATTTCCGTTTGGTCCTTTCCTTTATTTTGCTTTTTCATCGGGTTGAGGTACAGATATTCTGACCTTCCTTATAAGGTTTCTCATGACTCTTGATCCTTGATTATAATTCTTTTATCTTGATATGATCCCTTTAAGCCTTTGCTATTGTTCCCTTGATACTTGGTATAATTCATTCGTTATCTTGTGACATGAATATTCGAATCCCTTGATAATTTGAAAGTTCATTTGATATTGTAACTGGATGTGAAAACCTTTCTTAATTATATCATGAAAATGTTTTGAGAAAAACTATTTTAAAATGATGTTTATGAGCACGTTGCGATACCACTTTTATATAGAATTTTACCAACTTTTACGAAAACTACTTTTAAAGACTATCTTTATGAAAACCGTTATTAAAGATCACTTTTATGAAAGCCATTATTAAAAGATTTCTTTAAATGAATATTTGATATAAGCTTTTGAATTGGACCTTTGCTATGAACCTTTGAACCATTTAATTGTGAACCCTTGATTATGAACCTTTGATATTCTGATGACTTAGACATTTGCCAAACTTTGACTTTGCCTTCTCATTACTATGTTCCATTTCCCTACCACTATTATGATTTCTGACCTTGGTACATCTGACATCTTTGGTTCATTGATACTATGTTTTTCTGAAAAACTCTTTTTGAAAACATAACTTGGTAAAATGTGATAAAACTATTTGAACTAATTTCTGAAAATATGACAACATGTCAGTTTCTAAATGGAGGTTTAAATAACCTTTGTCAAAAATGTATTAAGGAAATACTTTTACGATAACCACGTTTTAAAATGAATTGCTAAGTTTTCCGAATCAGTTTCTTATAACATTTTCACACTTGTAAACCTTGAACCATTGATACGAACCTATGTTTGTTTAGGATTCCCTATGCCACTGCTATGATACCCTTTTATTATTTGAACTTGTATTATATGGACCATCTGATATGAACCTTTTGACTTACCTTTGACCTATTCAGTATGAGACCCGGGCTATCACTATGCATGGGGGTTCCATGTCCATAGCATTGATGCACCGATGTTATGACTCCTGTGTGGTCGAGTGATTTTCCACACCGTCCCTTTTGTTATATGATATGCGCGCTTTATGATTTATTATGGCCAACTGATTTCTGTGGGGGCGTATGGGTGCATCCTAGATCTGTTATATGTTATTGTTATCTGTTATCTGGTGATTGATGTTGCGTGCATGCACGCCCTTCACAACCCATTGAGGTAACCCCTCTAATTACATTTGATATTCTGATGTCTCCCCTCTGGATTTCATATGAGTCTACATATGGTATGATATGATCTGATCGGGGCACGTGGTTAAAATACTGAATAAACCTTTACCTTTACATTTACCTTTACATTACCTTCACATTATACCATTTGATACTTATCCAATGCAACATATTCTATTTTCTCGTTTTTGTTTCATTTTACTTTGTTGTTATATCTGTTCACTGAGCTTTTTAAGCTCAGCCGCATTTCTTTTACCGCGGCAGGTTTTAGAAGGAAGCTGGGTTATGGGGGAAGAGTACAAGTAGAAGCTCTTAGAGAGGATTATACTTTGATAGTCGCCATGGACTAGAGTTGATTTTGAAGACATTTTATTTTAGTCATTCTGTACCTTAGTTTTGATATTGTATTTTTCTCTTTGACTTAGAATTCATTTGTAAACCCTTTGTTTTCGTTGTATTATTAAAGTATTAAGCTTGTGTTTTGCTCTGTTTGACACCATGAATGTGATATCTTAACCCTTGTCGGGTTGTGATGTTACAATTTATGGTATCAAAGCCCAGGCTGACTACTTGTAATACATAAACCTGGACCTGCGAGTTTTGGACCATTAGGCTTCCACTGTAGGAACATAAGAGAATACTTTGAGAACTTGCTTTAGGATTTCCTAGTATGAACTTAAGATTTGACCGGTGAGGAATGGGTAGACTTTAGGGCATTTGTTTAAGTATCATTGCTTCCGCATCACTCTGATTCGTGCCTTACTTTTGGTTAAGCCTGTTAAGGTCAATTTTTGGAGTTTGGAAACAGATGAATTGCACCACCTAAGATTTATAACCTAGTGAATTTTGAAGGCATTGAGAATTGCATAGTAATGCCTGACACTATTTGATCCTTATCTTCAGATTCCAACTCTTACTTCTAATCCTTTTGTTAATCATTTTGAGGCCTCTTCGGGCATTCTGAGAATCTCCATGACGATGACGTATTTGATACATTTTGTGATTTGTCTCTTGCTTTTGATAAGCAGCTGTAAACCTTTCGGCGTTATTTGATTTTGTCTTACCCATCTCTATCCCTATGAGAAGTCTGGGGTGTTTAACTACGAGTATAAGAATGTTTCCCCTCATTTTTTTTGAACGATAAGATTTGCTATGTCGATCTATCTTCTTCGGAAAGTTAACTTTGATTTTATCCTGATATGGATTTGGCTGATTGAGCATTCAAGATGCTGACGACTGTCCTACTATGTCTCACCTCTGGCGTTTTGAACAATTTCGAACTACCTACCATGATTCCTGATTGTTAAACTTTTGCCATCACTATTACTCTAGAGTGACTCCTCCCAAACTAACCAGTTAACCAGGGGTGGTCAACTAAGTCAAATGAGGGAGAGAGTGATCAAATTATGATCTGTTGAAAGCACAGTGTTCTCACGGGTCGTTAAGTCCCAACGAGATTGAAATTGTGTTTGGAAAACGTTTTGGGAATGAGTGATTGGGAAAAGTAACCAGATTAAGAATGATTATTTGGTATTGTTTACACTAATGGAAATGATAAATAATAAAATTCTACACTACAGGGAAACAGAATTAGGCTTGGGAAAACTTAATACAAGCAGACTAATTACGTAAATGGAAAAAGGTAAAATATGAACAAATAAAAACTAGAAGGGGTGAAAATGAAACTTTTATAAACTTAAAATTAAAAGAAAATTAAATTAAAAAGAAAATTATTTTTTTGATTATTTTATTATTTAAATATTAATTAATTACTAAAACTATTTAAAAAGTTAATTAAAACTAATTAAAGTTAAACTAAAAATGATTAAGATTACAAAATTACACTAAAAGTTTGCAAAATTAATTTCTAAAAATCTAAAATGACTTAAAAGAAATATAAAAATTTAAAATAAATATTTTTGTCTTTTTGTGGAACTTTTATTAATTAATTACTAAACTATTATTTAAAGGTTATTTAAACTAGATTAAATGAGAAAATTTAGAAAATGAAAAGAGAAAATTACAAATCCAGTTTTTACAGAATCTAAATAATGTGAACAAGCTAGAAAAATTATAAAAATGGATCTGAGATTAAATTTAAACAATTAAACTAATTTCTTTTTGGTTTTTTAATTAAAACTGTTTTAAATAAAATTAAACCTAGAAATTACCAAATGAATAGTAGAAATTATGGGAAAATTACTAGAGGTGCTAAATATTATTTAGAACTTAGGAAAAATATAAAAATATACTA
The DNA here is from genome assembly GCA_014162995.1 of Artemisia annua. Classification (NCBI taxonomy): domain Eukaryota; kingdom Viridiplantae; phylum Streptophyta; class Magnoliopsida; order Asterales; family Asteraceae; genus Artemisia; species Artemisia annua. The sequence continues at coordinate 13,221 of LBNU01002455.1, forward strand.
CTGTTTAACAAAAACTATTAAAACTATTTAATTTACTAATATTAACTAATTATTAACTAAACTGTTATTAATTCTAATAAATGCTAAATGAAAAGGGAAAATTCTAAGAAAATTTATAAAAATACTTTAAGATACTAGGAATTTAAGAAAAATAAGAAAACAGGTAAGTACTAAATTAAAATTTAAAAAGAAAAATAAAAATCTAAATTATATTAAATAGAAACTATCACTTTTCTTAAAAAGTGATTATTTTTGAAATTTTCTTTTTGACAGAAGATTATATAATGAAAATAACCAAGTTTTATGAAAACACTTTTTACAGAACTTAAAAATAAGCAATTTGGACACTAAAAAGCTTAACAGATCTTATTTTTGGATTTTTAATAATGAAAAAGCTCTTAATAAGCTCTACAGAACAAACAAGCTACAAATTAAGATGCACACAGCTAATATGAACACTAGTTAAGCTAAAGGAACTGAAAAAGCACAGTGGATAAGCTAAAACAAGCAAATAAGCAATCCCAAATTGCCACAGATACACACAGACTAAGGTGCTAGATTGCAGACCTTGTGGGGCCCACAGATAAGCTCAAGGGTCCAAAATTAAACTTGGACCAATAAGCTCACCTGGCAAGCTTCCAAATAAACCAAAAACCAAAGCTTAACTCCTACAAATAAGCTCTGTGTGAGCTTATGAAATATGGCCAAAAAGCTTAGTGTATACTGACCACTCAGTATACACTGCCAAATGGGACAAGAAAGAAGCTAAGTGCAGACCTATTAAATGAGCTTGGAAATGCAAAACAAGGATTGAGCTTTAAAGATGAGCTTGTGGGCTTTCCAAAAAGCCAAGACTCACAAGGTGGGGTCCACTAATAAGCTCTGTGTGAGCTTATGAAAATGGACAGAAGTCTGTGACACAGGGGAGGTTTTTGAAAAACAAGCCACTTCAAGAGTGCTTTTTAATAAGCAAATGAAATCCAAACTTGAATTTTCTTTTTGATAAAGTTAAACAAGCAACAAAATATCACAAAACAACAATTGGTTTGGATTTCCAATCTGTATTGAATCCTACAGATCAAAAAGAAAAACTAACCATTTTACTGAATATGCAATTTTGACTTTTGAGAAAACAATAAGAGTTTGACTTTTATGAACTTTGATCTTGATTTACTCACTGAATATGTTATATTAGACTATAAGAACATGAAATTAAGCAACCCTAACAACTATTGAACTGATTTGATGATTTTGGACTCAAAAACTTTGACAGATTACTAATGAAATGAGATTAAAAGCTATTTTGACTTTTTTAAGAACAAGCACTGGTTTTTATGGTTCAAATGTTCTAAGTTACACCTAAGAAGCATGAAACAACACAGAGCCACAACAAATACACACTGGAATACAGATATGACAGCAAAACCAAACAATCCTCTAACTGAACTGATTTTTGATTTTCAAAACAATTGAGTGATTTAGGTTATGAAACTGATTTCCAACAACTTATAAAGGTTTACTAAGCCAAAACAAGCATAGAAACACAGGTTTGAATCACAATCACACAAGATTACCACCAATGCTATTTTGGCAGTGAAAATGGAATTTTGAGCAACAATGAAAACCAATGAACAACACTGAGATTTTAAGCAATATATCACTAACTAACACCTAATAAGCACAAAAGCACAGAGATTAAGCAGAGATAAGCACTAGTACAGTAAAATGAAAATTACACTAAAACTTGAAATTTCATAAACTTGAAAGTAGAAACCTTAGCTCTAGCTTTACTAGAGTTTCTTTATGCTCAACAAGCTCCTAGCTTATCAGAGATACGCTAGGTAAAAGTCCATCTTGCCCCTCCATTGTAGGCAACTTCCAAAGCTTCCACAGTCTAATGCAAAGGTACCCTGTGATTGTTTATTTTCTGAATTTTTTTTATCTTTTTATGTTTTCTTATGATTTCTATTAACCTCAGTGAGCTTATGACACAGTAACATTAAGCTTGAAACATCATTGAAGCTAAAAGAGAAAACTCAATTGAAAATGAAAACACTGAATTGAAACTGAAAACTTGGGATTTTTGATTACCAAAAGATCAAATTACAATATAGGAACAGAGTACAAGCTTTTGAAAGCAAATTTTACAACTAAAAACTGAATTTAAGCTAATTCGACACTAAATTATATCTAAGTGACTACACAGTCTTCATATCCCTATCTTCTTCCTTTTATAGAGCTCCATTAGGGTTTGCTATGATCTCTGAGTGAATTCTTGACCATTGGATGCTTCATCTTTAATCTGAGCCCTTGATTGAGATTTTGGCGCCAAAATGAGATATGGGGAATAACTGTTTTTTATAGCAAATTGGGTGGTGCATTTATTGTAGTGGGTTAGGTAGGTGTATATGGTGGGTTGGGCGGTGGATGTGATGGAGATGGTGGGGGTGGTGGAGGTGACAGTTGCAGGCAAGTTGGGGTGGTGGAGAAGAGAGGGAAAGGGGGTGTTTGACTTTCGGTCAAATAAGGGGGTGTTGGGTTTATTATAACGAAAAGGGGTGATGGGCTGGTGGAGGGTTTGGGCCAAGAAAGAAAAATGGGCCAGGGAGTTATAAGGGTGAATGTGTTGGGTTTGTTTTTGGACTTGGGTTTTGGGATTAAATAAGGATCCGTTTGGTTTTGTAGAAATGTAAGCCCAAAGGACCAATTGTGTAATTTCTGATTTTTTTGAAGGGTTGAATGTGCCAACTTTCCCAAAGTATTCCAAGGGTGAATTTTGCCATTTGATGAATAGTACAAGGACCAATAATGATTTTTCCTTTTTGAATTTTCCAAGGACCTTTTCTGTCAACTTTGAAACTTAAGGGACCAATTATGTAATTTCACCAAACTTTTCACCAAAGGATCATTTTTTCCAAAGTTTCATAATTCAAGAACCATACTTGTTATCTTCCAAAAGATTTTAATCCCAGGGGCTATTTTTGACACTTTTGCAAAGTTCAGGGACTAAACTTGTAAACTTTTGAAACTTTTCATCAAAGGACTAATTATGACAACTTGTGTTTTCTAAAGGACTTTGGTTGACTTTTCTTTCAAAATTTATGCTTAGGGACTAGATTTGACAAGCTTTGAAAGTTGAGGGACTGAAACTGCCAATTGTGCAAACTTTGCTTGTTTTTCATTTGTTTTCAAACATTTTGCATCTAAAACATATAAAACACAACCCTGGGATATTTTCACTATTTTCATGCATTATTGGGTGTTTTTGGATGTTTTGGCAGTTCAGATTAGGTAAAAATGATGAGTATTTACACACTCATCAATCCCCCACACTAAGATATTGCTAGTCCCTAGCAATCTTTAAGGAAAACTTAATGGATTTGATGTCTCTTTACCAAAAGCCATTACTTCTGGAGTAGCCAAATGTTTCAGTTCAAGTAAGAACCATGGTACACCGATAACCATGTGATTTTGAGCAAACCACCAGCTGTAAACGGATTTGATTTGTCTTTACCAGAAGCCGTTTGCTTCTGGACTAGCCAACTCTTCACGATTCAAGATATGGTGAGCTGAATACCATGCAATTTCTGGCAAACTGCAAGCCATCAACGGATTTGAGATATCTTTACCGGGAGCCGTTTGCTTCTGGATTAGCCAGACCTTTTGTGGATGAGACATGGTGGACTGATAACCATTTGTCGTGTTAGTGCAAAGCACTCACACCAGAAAAAATTTTGGTCAAAATGGGGGAATTAAGGCATTTTAGATGGAAAAAACGTGAGATGTAAAACGTTTAGATTCAGGGAAGTGTGGGAATCTTCAAAAATAAAGCTTCTTAAATAGAAGCTATCACTTCTTTTAAAGTGATGATGATGAATTTTTTTTTTTAGAAGATATGTACATGCGGGGGCCATCTCCCCCACACTAGTTTGGTAGAAAGTAGAAAGAAGTCAGAAACACGGGTGAAAAACCCGTGGCATGCTAGTTTTTGATCACCGAGTCACTAGCTTGACTCGATCCCCGCATTCATTGGTTCATGGGGAAAGTTTGGAGATCCGGGACAACCATGGATGGTATGTCCTCTCCAAAGTAGTGCTTCAACCTGTGACCGTTTACTTTAAAATTTGGCCCGTCTGTTTGAGACAATTCGACGGTACCATATGGATAAACTTTAATCACAGTGAAAGGGCCAGACCAACGGGTTTTGAGTTTGCCCGAGAAGATCTTTAATCTAGAGTTGAAATGAAGGACTCGATCACCAACGTTGAAAACGCGGTTTTTGATCTTGGAGTCATGTATCTTCTTTGTCTTTTCCTTGAAAATCAAAGAGTTCTCGTATGCCTGATCCCGAAGTTCATTTAATTCATTCAGCTGAACTTTACGGTGATCACCCGCTGTCTGGAGATCGAAGTTTGCATGTTTCAAGGCCCAGTAGGCTTTATGCTCAAGCTCAATCGGCAGATGACACGCCTTCCCGTATACAAGCTTGTAAGGAGTACACCCGATGGGTGTTTTGTAAGCTGTACGGAAGGCCCAGAGTGCATCATCCAGTTTATCCGACCAAGAGGCACGGTTTTCTCCTACTGTCCTCTCCAGAATCCTTTTAATACCACGGTTCGAAACCTCCACTTGCCCACTTGTTTGGGGGTGATACGCAGTGGAAAGACGGTGAGTTACACCGTACTTTTGCATGACTTTATAAAATTTGTCATTGCAGAAGTGTGTACCACAATCACTAATAATGGCTCGTGGAGTACCGAACCTAGCAAAAAGAGATTTCAAAAATTTCACAACGACTCGGGCATCATTGGTGGGTAAGGCTTTCGCCTCAACCCATTTTGACAAGTAGTCAACAGCCACGAGTTGTATTTGTTTCCTCGAGAAGATGGAAATGGCCCCATAAAGTCAATGCCCCATACATCAAAGATTTCACAGACTTGGATGGCGTTTTGAGGCATCTCGTTAGTCTTTGAAATATTCACGTGATGCTGACAAGCGTCACAAGCTTTGACAAATTCTTGGGCATCTTTATAGATCGTGGGCCAGTAGAAACCAGAATCAAACACCTTCTTGGCGGTGTAGTTTGGATTATGATGTCCCCCCGTGGGTCCATCATGACAAGCTTTTAGGATATCCATGGCTTCTTGGCCATGGACACACCGCCTGATGACTTGATCGGCACAGATTTTGAACAAGAAGGGGTCGTCCCAGAAGTAATGTTTGACGTCTTTGAAGAATTTGTTTTTCTGTTGGGACGTCATCCCCATCACAACAAAGTTACCCGCATGGTAAGTTGCAAAGTCTGCAAACCATGGGGTAGTAGAGTCACCCCGAAAAGAAACCGCATTGAGTGTCTCGAGAGGAAATGTTTCATTTATTTCCTTTTTCTCGAACACATCCTGGTGAGGGTTTTCTAATCGGGATAGATGATCAGCTGCTAGGTTCTCAGCTCCTTTTTTATCACGGATAATGATATCAAATTCTTGCAGGAGGAGAACCCATCGGAGTAATCTCGGCTTTGCATCTTGTTTGGCAAAGAGATATTTGAGAGCCGAGTGATCCGTATACACTATGCATTTAGTTAAGATTAAGTAAGGCCGGAATTTTTCAAAAGCATACACCACGGCTAACAACTCTTTTTCCGTTGTGGTGTAATGATTCTGAGCCTCGTTCATAGTTTTGCATGCATAGTGTATGGGCTGAAAGTGTTTTGTTTTACGTTGCCCCAAGACCGTGCCTATAGCAAAATCACTTGCATCGCACATGAGTTCAAAAGGCAAGTCCCAATTGAGGGCAAATAAGATGGGTGCTTCTGTGAGCTTTTTCTTGAGAGTTTCAAAAGCTTCGATGCACTCGGGAGAAAAGATGAAAGGAGCATCTTTTTCAAGAAGATGTGTCATAGGCCGGGCGATTTTAGAAAAATCTTGTATGAATCGACGATAGAATCCGGCATGACCTAGGAAACTCCTGACACCTTTAACTGTGGTGGGATGAGGGAGCTTAGCAATGACATCGACTTTGGCTCTGTCGACCTCAATCCCGTTTTTAGAAATCTTATGGCCAAGGACAATGCCTTCTTTGACCATAAAGTGGCTCTTCTCCCAGTTTAGACAAAGATTGGTGTCTTCACACCTTTTAAGCATGGCATCTAAATGGGAGAGGCATGATTGGAAAGAATTCCCAATGACCGAGAAGTCATCCATAAAGACCTCCATAGTTTTCCCGATCATGTCGTGGAAAATGGCCATCATACATCGTTGGAACGTGCCAGGAGCATTACATAAGCCGAAAGGCATACGTCTGTAGGCAAAAGTTCCGTATGGGCATGTAAAGGTGGTCTTTTCTTGATCCTTTGGATCAATGGGAATCTGAAAGTAACCCGAGAAACCGTCTAGGAAACAATAGTACTCGTTTCCCGCTAATCTCTCGAGCATCTGGTCCATGAAGGGTAGAGGAAAATGGTCTTTACGGGTGGCATCATTTAACTTTCGGTAGTCAATGCATACTCTCCATCCCGTAACCAATCGAGTTGGAATCAACTCGTTTTCTTCATTTGTGACAACAGTAATGCCACCCTTTTTAGGAACGCAATGAATTGGGCTAACCCAAGGACTGTCAGAGATAGGGTAAATCAACCCGGCATCAAGAAGTTTGATAACTTCTTGTTTGATAACCTCGTGGATTTTAGGATTAACCCGTCTCTGTTGTTGAACTGCTGGTTTGAAGTCATCCTCCATTAAGATTTTGTGGGTACAGAAATCAGGATTAATACCCTTGATGTCGGAGAGTTTCCAAGCAATTGCTTGCTTGTGTGACTTTAGAACCTTTATGAGAGCAGCTTTTTCCTCATCTTTCAAGTCTTTAGCAATAATGACGGGTAATTTATCATCACCCTCCAGAAATGCATACTCGAGATGAGGTGGTAAGTCCTTAAGTTCGACCTCAGGAAAATCAGTAGTTTTCTCAACAGACTTGATTTCCTCGTTATGAAGTTTTTGTGGAAGAACGGGAGGGTGGGAGGGATCTTCATTCAACAACTTCTCAAGGAGAAGTATATCCCTGTCCGGGTCAATCTCTTGATTATCAATTCCCTCAGGAATCGAATCATTCTTGAGAAAGGCCTCTATTTCCTCCAAGATGAAGTCACTTCCCTCAAACGGAGTTAGGGAAGGAGAAGAATTAGCAATGATAGGTTGAGAAGAGGGAGTGGGATTGCCACTCGAAGAATTATTGGTGAAACCAAGAATTTCCTGAGAATACTCTTCCGAAGCAATATCGATGACATCGATTCTGTTAATTTCTGCAGAGTCATAGTTGGAAAAGTATCTTGAGGTTTGATCAAGATTGAATGTGATGGCTTCATTACCAACACGCAGTGTGATCTCTTCATCAAACACATAGATCAAAGCTCAGCCCGTTCTTAGGAATCCCCTCCCTAAAATGAGAGGAACCCTCGGGTCTGCATCGAAGTCAACAATCACGAAATCTGCCGGAAAATTGAACTTTCCTACATTCACGAATACATCCTCAGCAATACCTAGGGGACGAGATATAGAGCGATCTGCAAGCTCGAGAGTCATGCAGGTAGGAGTAAGTGCTGGAAGAGAAAGTTTCTTCCAGACTGAGTGAGGCATCAGGTTGATGCTTGCACCAAGATCGGCCAAGGCATAGCATTCAACCATCCCCGGGAAAATGCAAGGAATGAGGAATTTCCCGGGATCTCCCAGCTTTTCGGGAAGCTGTTTCAACAAAACTGTAGAGCAGTTCTCGTTCAAAGGAGTTTTTGCCATCTCGAAGAGTTTTTCCTTGTTATTTAACAGATTTTTGATCGTAGATGCAAACTTGGGCATCAGAAGAAGAGCATCCGCGAAGCTTATGTCAAAATGTAATTCTTTAAAGATTTGGAAAAATTTGTCCAGTTGGTGACTAGCTTTCTCGCGGAGCTTTTGATCTTGTAAACGTGATGGATAAGAAGGACTCGATCACCAACGTTGAAAACGCGGTTTTTGATCTTGGAGTCATGTATCTTCTTTGTCTTTTCCTTGAAAATCAAAGAGTTCTCGTATGCCTGATCCCGAAGTTCATTTAATTCATTTAGCTGAACTTTACGGTGATCACCCACTGTCTGGAGATCGAAGTTAGCATGTTTCAAGGCCCAGTAGGCTTTGTGCTCAAGCTCAATCGGTAGATGACACGCCTTTCCGTATACAAGCTTGTAAGGAGTACACCCGATGGGTGTTTTGTAAGCTGTACGGAAGGCCCAGAGTGCATCATCTAGTTTATCCGACCAAGAGGCACGGTTTTCTCTTACTGTCCTCTCCAGAATCCGCTTAATACCACAGTTCGAAACCTCCACTTGCCCACTTGTTTGGGGGTGATACGCAGTGGAAAGACGGTGAGTTACACCGTACTTTTGCATGACTTTATCAAATTTGTCATTGCAGAAGTGTGTACCACGATCACTAATAATGGCTCATGGAGTTCCGAACCTAGCAAAAAGAGATTTCAAAAATTTCATAACTACTCGGGCATCGTTGGTGGGTAAGGCTTTTGCCTCAACCCATTTTGACAAGT
>LBNU01002457.1:2642-22456 GCA_014162995.1 Artemisia annua
CATCAGGCAAACTCTTCAAACTCTCGCTGTTTTCGACACTAGCGTGGTTCCGAATATCTTCAAACCGCGAATAATGATCAGATAAAGACGAGACATAAGGAGCGAAATCAGATCTGGTGAAGTTAGTTAGCGTCTTGATGGAGTTAGGTGGAGCGAAATCAGTTAGTTGAGGCGGTTGAGAAGTCGTTGAAGAAGAGTACCACCACGTGGACCATGAGCTGTCTGAGAGGTTGTTGTGAGGGTTGTTGAGGATTGATGAGAGGTTTTGTGTTGTGGAATTTGCGTTGCTGAATGATTTTGATAATGAATTTGAATTTATATTGGTAGGGTTAGGGTTCAACCGGCCTGATCTAGAGGAAGTGTTTTTTGTGTTTGGATCCATGTTTTGTGATTTCGGGATTTGTTGATTATTTTGAGATTATGAATTGGTGTGTTTGGTGAAATGAAGCGTTAGATTTGCTGCATTGTTTGGAGATGGATGTAGATCGGAGGAAATGGGGTTGAGGGGCTGATGGAGGTCTGTGTGTGTGTGGAATACACTCTGTAATTGGTGTCTGGTGATCAATATTGAATAGGATGAGTTCAATACCCTTTTTGTTTTTGTTAATAGTAGTAGAAGATATATAAAAATACAAGAAAATAATTTTGCTCAAATTTTGATAATCGGTTTATGGCCGTGATGAATGATTAATGGTAAACGAGTACCCGCGGAAAATGACGATATATAGTGGCAAATAATTATTCTTGTAAAATGACGACATATAGTGGCAAACAATTATACTTGATGCAAAGCACGTGTTTTTTGAAGTATAAAGCATGTATTTACTAAAGTTAATATAATGTTTGTTTTTGAAAAGTTGTCGAATTAATAAAAAAAAAATATAATTTAAGTTTTCAAAATTTTGAAATGTTGTTAAGTTTAAAAAACAATTTAGGCAAACTACACAACAACAACAACAACAATACCCAATCCCGCTAGGGGGAGGTATGGAGGAGGTGAGATGTAAACAGTCACACCCTTACCCGAAGGTAAAGGGACTGCTTTCAGAAAGACCTCCGGCAAGTGCGCATGTGCAGGCGACCAACCAAAAGGTAAGGTGCGAGGTGAGAGATACAAAGAAATAAACGGCACATAAAAGACAAAACCATACGAGATTTCAGAAAAAGACATAAACTTTTAATAAGTGGTAGAGAACTAGAGATAGTTAGTCTTAATGTATGTATTTATAACAACAGCAGTAATACTATCATTGTATTTTCAAGTTTTAAAATAAAGAAAGAAAAAGGATAAAAACGAAAATAAATGAAAAAATAAAGAAAATATTGGTTCATATGTTCTTGAGAGAAATGAAAATAAAATGAGAGTTTCCATAACTCATGTTCTTAAGTTGAAAGAAAAAGAAAATAACTTGTTCAAATTACAATATGTATTTTAGTTGTTATTCCAAAAACTTTTAAAATGAGTATTAGGGATGGCAACGGGTCGGGTTCGGGGCGGGTTTTAGTGTACCCGTACCCGCACCCATTTATAATATCCAAACTCGTATCCGCCCCATTACCCGCCGGGTACCTGATTAATATTATCCATCGGTTTTTTGGGTTTTCCCGCGAGTTTCGATTATCCCCAATTGAATATTATATTGACAAAATGACGGTATTAATATTAAGTCGCACTAAAATCTACCGAAAAAGTAAAGGAAAACACCCTAATATATTATTTTTTTTAAAAAACTTAAAGAAAATAAATATCGTATCAAACGATTTAACGCTTTTGAATAATTCATGTACATAATAAAATATGTTATGTAATAGAGATATGTATAAAAAATATAATGAAAGAAATTATATATAATGTATATGTATTCTAGTTAATTATAATGTCAATAAAGCGGGTATAGATTCGGGTAAATGGATACGGGTACGGATACGGGTAATCGGACGGGTATTACTAGAACCCGTACCCGAACCCGTACCCGGCTAAAAAATTATATCAATACCCAAACCCGCATCCAAACCGGCCAACCCACCCCCGTACCCGACCCAACTGGTACAGGTTTCGGTTTTCCCCGTCAGTTTCGGGTGTTTTTGAGTATATTTGCCTTTAAACTATATATTAATGTTCCATTTCTCTTTCCTCGATAAAATGATGCGAAGATTTTTTTTGAAGAAAACTTCTTCTTAGTTTTCTCTTCAAATCTCTTTCTGTTGCTAAAAATAAACTTAAAACACAAAAAACTTTCATTACTACAGTATTTTCTTTCCTTTCAAATATAACTCAAGAACATAGTGTAAACTGTAAAGTAATTATCAAACTCAACTAATATGCAATCAATACATAGTATTAGTTCAAAATAAATAAATAAATAAATCAATACATAGCATATAAAAAATGGACTAAAGTTTAGGAGTTTACGAAAACAAACCATGGCGAATATATAAAAAATGGACTAAATTTAAGGAGTTTACGAAAACATACCATGGCTCACCCTTAAATGCATGTGTGTCGCCCTTGATTTGTGCTTTTTCGGGTGAGATGAGGAGAATATGGTTGGGGAAAGATAGTGGTGGATAATGGTGGGGAGGATGAGGAACACAACATATGGAAGATGGTGGGGAGAAGATGGTGGTGGATAATTGTGGAAAAGAGACGCGCGCAGCGCATTGCGGGAAAAATGCGCCAAGAGGTTGTTTTGGTAGTGCAACATTTTTGTCTTATCTTGTAGAGACAATCACTTTTGGTCATGTCATCATCTAATTTGGTCATAACAATATCTAGTGGAATGTTGACAACTATACTAGTGTTAAAAGTAAATAAAAGGTTTTTAGGAAAAAAAAAAGAACATACATATATGAGAGTGTTTGTTTTATTTTTGGGAATGTAAATTATACTTGTGCATTGATTCTTTATAGGATTAGAGAATTTGCAATAAAATGTAACATGTTTTTTAGTTGGGAGATACTTTGAAGTGAACAAAATTACATGTGGTGATGCCATGTCGGGATTCATAATCTTGCGAGTAGGACAATGGACGAAGCTAGTCAAGATCTCTTTCCTGAGGTGATGCATGAAGCCTTTCATAAACGTATTGCTATATATTCTGATTGCGGATATACACTACTGTATCGAAGTTCATAACTTGAATAAAACATGGCTTCCTTGTGAACCATAATACAGTGATCAACTAATAGACAAACCTTATCAATCCAGTCTCTAAAAACACACACACACAAACACAAACAACACAAGAAGTATACGGTATTCCATTTTTTATCACACAAGCATCACATAACATTATTAGCAACGAAAAGTATATGACTATCATGAGTGAGACACTTTGGTGCCGGTGTTTCACTTTGATGTAGAAAGTTATACCCGTTACTGGCCTTTACTTTCCTTCAGATTTCGAAACTTGGCTATTAAAGTTTCTTGATCAGGCCAACTTTCCTTAATTGCAGGGATGGCAAGGACTCTTTCCCGCCACGCACATAATTTTGGAAATGAATCTTCATCGAGCACTTTCACATCACTGATCACTTCTAAGGGATGGGAATAATCAGCAAGCCACCCAAAAGCAAGATCCAAGAATCCAATATTTTCCCCATTAAAGAAGTTCTTTTCATTTAGTTGTTGTTCTATAAGTTTTAGATTTGCTAACGTTTTTTCTTTGGCTTCCTCTTGTTCCTTCCCTTGCTTCTTATAAATATCATAGAACGCCGGTAAAACCTACATTTTAAGATCTTCTTATAAAGATTATAAAGAATTTGTTGATAGAAAAGACAATGCATTGAGAGAAAGCATCAAAGATGATTACAAAGAAATGAAACAATAGAACTAGGAGGTTATATACCTGCTCAGCGAATTTTGCCCAGAAACGAGCGTTGGCTTTGTCAAGAGTCTCGTGAGGTAATAAAGGACTAGTGTCCTTCCATGTCTCATCGATGTACTCTAATATCACAAGCGATTCACAGATGGCTACTCCGTTGTGCAATAGCACTGGCACCTTCTTGTGAATAGGGTTGTATTTTAAGAGTTCGGGACTCTTATTGTCAAAATCTTCATAAACAATCTCGTACTCTATGCCTTTTAGTTTCAATGCCCAAACAACTCTTTTAACAAATGGGCAAGACCAGGTCCCCAAAAGCTTCACCTTTTCCATCTCATAAGTTACCTTTGTTTTCCAAATTGTGAAACATTGAGGTCTTTCTTTTATAGCTTGTCTTTTAGGAATATTAATATTGTTTCCCTTGTCGCTAGTGTTTTAACATATACCTCATCGGGCTTTACATATACAATGTATGATTTCTTTAATGCTTATGGACAAACAAAAATATTGGAATTGCAGGAAGCATGCTGACAAATAAAAATACCATAGCGTGAGTATCTTTCAAACTGTATACTAGTATCTATTTTCTGTTACCAAAAGACAAGCAACTTTTTTTCTTTTTTCTTTTTTTTTACTTTGAATATATAATCATCTAGAAAAATCTGCAGATCATAACAACGCACGAATCGACTAGATTAAAAGCTGATGTACATCACAATCAAATCATGTATATAAAAAATGGACTAAAGGTCCAAGAGTTTACGAAAACAGCCCCTGGCGAATATATAAAAACATGGACTAAATTTAAAGAGTTTACATAAATAGACCATGGCACACCCTTAAAGGCATGTTCGCCGCCCTTGATTTGTGTGTCAGCTTTTTTGGGTGAGATGAGGAGAATATGGTGGGGGAAAGATGGTAGTGGATAATGGTGGGGAGGATGAGGAACACCGCATATGGAAGATGGTCGGGACGTGCAAATAATCTTGAAGTGGCCACGCCAATTTCCTTAAAATGGAGGGCGTTACCCGGTTTGACTGTAGCAGTAGGTTCAAACCCCAGGGACTAATCAACCAAAAAATCGGAAACCATGGTTACCCAAAAAAAAGATGGTGGGGAGAAGATGGTGGTGGATAATTGTGGAGAAGAGACGCGCACTGCTCATTGCGGGTAAGATGCGCGAAGAGGTTGTTTTGGTAGTGCAACGTTTTTGGTCTTGTCTTGTAGAGACAATCACTTTTGGTCATGTCATCTAATTTGCTCATAACAATATCCAGTGAAATGTAGACAACTATACTAGTGTTAAAAGTAAATAAAAGATTTTTAGGAAAAAGAGAACATGTATATATGAGAGTGTTTCTTTTATTTTTGGGAATGTAAATTATACTTGTGCATTGATTCTTTATGGAATTAAGAGAATTTGCAATAAAATGTAACATGTTTTTTAGTTGGGACGTACTTTGAAGTGAACAAAATTACATGTGGTGATGCCATGTCGGGAATTCATAATCTTGCAAGTAGGACAATGGACGAAGCTAGTCAAGATCTCTTTCCTGAGGTGATGCATGAAGCCTTTCATAAACGTATTGCTATATATTCTGATTGCAGATATATTACTGCTGTATCGAAGTTCATAACTTGAATAAAACACGGCTTCCTTGTGAACCATAATACAATGATCAACTAATAGACAAATTTTATCAATCCAGTCTCTAAAAACATACACACGAACACAAGAAATATATTGGTATTCCATTTTTTTATCACACAAGCATCACATAACATTATTAGCGACGAAACTATATGACTATCATGAGTGAGACACTTTGGTGCCAGTGTTTCACTTTGATGTAGAAAGCTATACCCGTTACTGGCCTTTACTTTCCTTAATTTTTCGAAACTTGGCTATTAAAGTTTCTTGATCAGGCCAACTTTCCTTAATAGCAGGGATAGCAAGGACTTTTTCCCGCCACGCACATAATTTTGGAAATGATTCTTCATCGAGCACTTTCACATCACTGATCACTTCTAAGGGACGAGAATAATCAGCAAGCCACCCAAAAGCAAGATCCAAGAATCCAATATTTTCCCCATTAAAGAAGTTTTTTTCATTTAGTTGCTGTTCTATAAGTTTCAGATTTGCTAATGTTTTTTCTTTGGCTTCCTCTTGTTCCTTCCCTTGCTTCTTGTAAATATCATAGAACGCTGGTAAAGCCTACATTTTAAAATCTTCTAAATAGATTATAAAGAATTTGTTGATAGAAAAGACAATATATTGAGAGAAAGCATCAAAGATGATTACAAAGAAATGAAACAATAGAACTAGGAGGTTATACACCTGCTCATCACCGAATTTTGCCCAGAAACGAGCGTTGGCTTTGTCAAGAGTCTCGTGAGGTAAGAAAGGACTAGTGTCCTTCCATGTCTCGTCGATGTACTCTATTATCACAAGGGATTCACAGATGGCTACTCCATTGTGCAAAAGCACTGGCACCTTCTTGTGAATAGGGTTGTATTTCAAGAGTTCAGGACTCTTATTGGCAAAGTCTTCATAAAAGATCTCGTACTCTATGCCTTTTAGTTTCAATGCCCAAACAACTCTTTGAACAAATGGGCTAGACCATGTCCCCAGAAGCTTCACCTTTTCCATTTTTAACTTATCTTTGTTATCCAATTGTGAAACTCCGGGTTCTTTCTTTTATAGCATGTCTTTTAGTAATATTAAAATCGGGTCTCTTGTCGCTAGTGTTTTAACATATACCTCATCTGGTTTACATATACAATGTATGATTTCTTTAATGATTATGGACAAACAAAAAAATTGGGATTGCAGGAAGCATGCTGACAAATAAAAATACCATAGCGTGAGTATCTTTGAAACTGTGTATCTTTTTTCTATTACCAAAAGACAAGTAATTTTATTTTATTTTACTTTGAAGATATAACCATCTAGAAAAATCTGCAGACCATAACAATGCACGAATCGATTAGATTAAAAGCTGATGTACCTAAGAGCCAAGTACCTTGTTGCATAGTAAATGCCGGCCATTACACAAGGTGTTGTCTGATGTGTAGCTTTGAGTTTTTTTTACCATTGTAGGGTACTTTTGTCTCCAAATTATGCTGTTGATGTCATTTTATTGTATATTTTGATTAAAAGATACGCGTAAGGAAGTTTGTATTGTGGTGTTGGAAACATAAATATTTTGTATCTTTCGATCTGCAGTTTTGAACATTTCCATGAGACCATGACTGATCTTTTTTACCTCGATATGGTTGGGAATTAACGGGGCAATTTGTGCCATTTGGTTGGGCCAGTTAGAATACGGGTCAAAACGAGTAATGGCACGGGTTAAGACTAGTCAGGTTGTGTCCAGCGACCCAATGAATTTTTTGCCATGTTATAACCAATTAGTATGCTAATATCATTACAGAAACAATATATGATTCCAACAATACTATAACTACTTGGATAAAACGACGAAAAATATTATAATTTGTAAGCTATAAGGTGCTCATATCAGAACTTACTTTTTGAGAATATTGACCAATTTCGCACTGCTTTGGAATCGAGTAAACATATGAAAATATTGACGAATACAGTATAATATTGCTAGGTTTATGTTCTTAATGCCAAACAATTTCTCTGTATAGTTGCACATGTTGCATTATGACCTCGAACTGTTCTCATGCACACTATAAACGTCAAATGATTTTCAAAGATTTAACTGTGGGCAATGCTGGATTAATCGTAATCATGTGGTGATTTCTAATAAGGTTTAATAACATGTTTCGTGCAACTAAAAATAACAAACTCTGATCCATTTTCTGGAGAAACTATTAATTATCGTTCAATGCTATACACAAAAATGCTTACGTGTTTAGACATTTACCTTGTATTATGATGCTATTATTCTCGTTAGGATCTTTATTGAATCATGTATGCAACTGGAATTTCTATTACCATAAAATCTATCAACATAATTCTACATCAGCATATGCATGAATGAAAAACAGTAACAAAAAATACAATCTATCTACATGTCAAGATGATCTAGGTGCATTTAAGGGAATTTCGTCTGACTTGTTAGAATTCGTCCACGAATCCATCTCATGTATAACCTTGCTCCCATCACTTTCCACCACCACCACCTCCCCAAAGTGCACATGTCGTGAACCTATATTGGTCGGACCCAAACCAATTTCCTTTGGTGATTCCTCCAAGGACCTAGACCTACTCATGGCCCTGGTTTGGTTTGAGACAGGACTACGACAAGGGGTTGCTGGATAAGAATGAACCCCTCTTCTTGAATTCGCATGATCATGTGCATAGGGCAATGTACTATTACAACAACCTTTGAAGCATGTGTACAAATAGGTCAACAACCAAAAGACCCAAGGTGAACCAATTAAGATTAACGCGATTACAGGAAACCATGGTGGGGAGGTGTTAGGTGCGCAAACATAAAAAGTTAGAAAAATACCGCCTGCAAATACCAAAATGAAGAAAAGGGAGGAGATTAAAGGTACCCTCAAATCTCCATCCCTTGCATCCTCCATTGTTTTAATTTCTTGTCTCCATCTTTGTGGTGTTTTATCAACATAATTCCATTCCCTTTAATTCGATTGTTTCGTGATTTTTACTTTTCTTTCTCAATCCTCACCTTGATCTCTGAATTTCTTAAATGTTCTTTAGATATGTCAGTTTACCCACAAGTTTTTTTTTTTTGTTTGTTTTGAAAAAATATAGGATCTTTATAAGGGCAATCTCCTATAATTTTGACTCGCAACCTTACATTTTTCTAAAGATAAGTAAGTATTTAATTAGTTATACATAAAACAATCTATATGTATTCAAATAATATGCAGGGTTAATAGGATCATTAACGCATGTTACTTTAGGTCCTATAAATATTATACCGTTTGATTTGATAATTTAAATAAAATGTCTACAAAATTATTAACATATACAACATTCTTCAATGAAAAATAAAGAAATACAATTGTATATGATCAGACTTGAATTCAAAATTAACAACTTTTAAACATTAACAGATGTTATATCATGTCTAAAATAAACAGAAACTACAGTTATTACTGTTACTATTACAATATTTGTATAAGATTGGCTTTTAAAATTTTCTATTCTCCTAAAAGCTAGTCATTTATCCATTTAGGGCCTAGTATAAAAGTAAGCAAAATACTCTACGGCTTCTTTCCCTGAACAGCTTATGCTTACCACACTTGGTTATCTCATGGTCATTTCTCTATCTTAATGGTGGAAATACAGTCCCTATGCATATCATTCATTCAACGCAGAGTCGCAGACAGTGAGAATAGCATTTGAAATGCACCATGTGGATGAATTCCGCAAGAAGACATGCTAAAGATTTATATCACATCCTATATTTTGTAGTGTATTGAATATAATTGTTCCAAAATCTGATTATGTGCACTTATTCATTAATACAACAACACCAACTTGTGGGGAACAAATAAGACTACAGCAATATGCATAACTGAAGGCTTATAAATGCTTTGGAAAAGTTATTAAGCTTCAGCTGCTGGTGCTCTATGGTAATAAATGGTATCATCACTTACAGAATTCGCGTTATATTGCCCATAAAATGCATATACAAACACCGCAACAATGCTGAGGACGACAAATCTCACCCATGCTTCATAGTGGAGCTGCACATAGAAATTAGAGTAAGTTTAAGCCGCATGATGTATCATGTGTGCTTCAGATAATCAAATGCATCAAGAATGACTTAAAAATGATAATCAAAGCTTACACTCTGTTTTAAATAACATTTAATACCCCTTGTTTTACAAGTAATGCACACTTTCTAAATTTGGAAAGAAAAAAAATTGTTGAGATCATCAACCGTACATGATTCTTGAATTCTGATAGTACGATTTATTGAGAAAAATGCAATCTATTTTAACAATCCATGCTCAAACTCAGACACTTTAGACATGGATTGTTGCTATCTCCCAATAATACAGGATTCTCTTTATTGCTCTAAAATTTTTGGCAGGTAATCAAGAAAAAAGGACTAAAGGTAGCAAACCTGAGCGAAAAGGAATATGTTAAAGAAGATGCAAAAAGCAGGCACTATCGGAACCCATGGGCAAGAAAAACCAGGTGGATCTTTATAGACCTGCAGGAAGGTAACAGGAAAAATGTAAATTAGAGAGCAAAGAAAGCCAATAAAAATTTGTTACAGAAATTATTTGAACAATCTACACATTTAGCCAATTTCATGTTTGTTTCTTATTTAAGTTGACTCATAACTATGCTTCAGGCGCCTCTGCATAACCAATAGCTTACAAGCTCCACCAGAAAAATTTTAAGTAGCTTCAATAAATCATATTGTAAAACTTAATGCAGTTTTAATTCTACTTGCCTGCCTAAATTGAAGACCTGCAGCTGCAAGGATTGCAATAGCTATGGGTAAAACAAGAAATGTGTAAGCAAGAGTTGAAACACCATAACGGTAAAGAATCCCAGCAGCAAAACCACAACAAGCTATCACAGTGATGCACGTGATGCCTTCCGTCCTCTTTGACATCGAGGTGGTTGATATTTGAGTATCAACCTTATCATCCAAACGAAGAGTCATCACACATGCTGCCACAACAGAATAACCTGCCTGCAGCAAAGAATGTTTATTTATTTATTTATTTTTTTAATATAACACAAAGGAATATTATTTAAAGAAACTATAATGGTTCTTATGCAAAAAAATCTCCTAAAACTTAGATATGTCATGAGTGACTTACCAGTGAACCAACTGAGAGAATATGAGATAGCACAGTCACGTTTAGCAGCCCAGCCAAAACACAGGCAACAATCCCAACCCATATTTGAGAGTGAATTGGAGTGTGGCGTGTTGGATGAACCTTGGCAAATATTGAAGGTATCAAACCATCCCTTCCAAGCCCAAGATATAAGCGAGACTGTTCATCAAGAAAACTTGAGTAATATAAAGTATTAAGCAACAAAAGAGTATCACGTGAGATCGGTACTTTCAAACATACGGACATGCTTACCTGAACATAAAGTCCAACAAGTAGAGTTGTTGTAAGCCCTGCAATCGCACCAATGCTGATCAAGACTGATACAAAGTTTAACCCTTTGGATTTGAATGCCTCGGCCAAGGGAGCATCTTCACCAAGCAATTGGTAAGGTACCATCCCCGTGATAACTAAGCAAACACCGATGTATAATACAACACAAATAAGAAGGCTCCCAATAATGCCTATCGGTAGGTCACGCTGAGAGAATCGGTGACAGTGAAAAATGAAAAGTTATCTCTGTTAGCATCTGGTATATGGAAACTCACCGAATCAAATAGAACCAAGAGCAAGATCCAGTTTTATGATACCTGTGGTCTTTTAGATTCTTCGGCTGAATTAGCAACTGCATCAAATCCAACATATGCAAAAAAAGCTACTGTCGCTCCAGTTAGCATAGATTTGAAACCGTTTGGAGCAAAAGGTGACCAGTTTGAATCATCAACCTCAAAAGCACCAACAATGATGACCACAAGAACAATGATTACCTGTCATGAGCCAATAAAAGGATGATAAATTCTACAATCAAATATTCTAAATGCACAATATTAGATACCAAAAATTAGGTCTATGAGATAAAGCAAGTTAGTACAAAAGCTTGAATAACATTTCCTTCATGTTGAGTTATATAGATGCGAGGACTTCAAGAATTACTGATCCTATTAAGTCCACGAAACTTCACTTCTTAAACTTAATAAAAACTATAACCGTCGAACTATTTATTGAGGGTTTGTTTCTTACAGTGACATCTGACAACGGGTATCAAGGTAATGCAGATAATCACTAAATGACACAATTGAAAGTTATTTGGGATGGATTACCTTCGTAATGGTCATGACAGTATTTACTAGGGACGATTCTCCAACACCGCGACATAGAATTATAGTCAAAAGTACTAGAAGGATCGGAGCCAATATGTTGAAAGATATAAAACCAAAAATATCATCACCCCCATGTCCAACCCAATTTGGAATATTATCCTTGACAGAGGGTATGAGCTCTAGTATATTAACAACGTAGCTTGCTAAGCTTCGGGCTATGCTAGCTGCACCAATATGATAGTCAAGCATCATTTGTGTAAACACAAGAAAAGCAGTGAGCTCATTAAATGCTGTGTACGTATACATGTATGCTCCCCCAACGACTGCAGGAAAGCGAGAAGCTAGTTCGGCATAACATAGGGCATTCAGGACACATGATGCCCCTGCCAGTAGGAAGCTGATAGTTACTCCTGCCATAAAATCGTATTAGCAATACTATAGACATGATGGCTTCATACTAACAATAAACATTTTGAGATGAATGTGAGATTTTATGATTAAGACACATCAGACAACTTATTTTAGACATTTCAAAAGTACAAGCTTAATTACAAATTCTAGTAAGGTTACATAAAGGACCAAGGGCGGAGCTTAGTGAGGATCAGGAAGGGTCCCGGCCCCCCTAGGCCAAAGCCCGTTAGTATATTTTTTCTCGAATTCATGTGTTAAAAAAAAAGTTTTTTTTTTTTCATCTAGGCCCTCCCATCTAATGTTTTTCCGGAAAATTTTTGTTTCGGCCCTCCCACAAATTTTTTTCTAGCTCCGCCACTGAAAGGACAATTGTGTAGAACAAAGGGAGTATTCATAAGGCTAAATTATCCAACGCAGAGCTCTCAAACATAGTACTGCGCAAACCAAAGAAAGCGCAGCAAAAAATTAAGCAATAACTCGTGATCTATATCCGGGATCCTAAATGTCGCAACCATTCTCATATTCAACCAAAAAGACGTTCCAATAAGGCAATAACTCAACATAATCTGACATTCATCAACTACCAATTCTAGTCACTAGCATTGTCTATAACGCTTTAAATCACTAAAACAATAAATCAACAAATTAAGAGGTGTTACCGGGGCCAGCATCGCGAGCAACGGTGCCGGTAACGACGAAGATACCGGCACCAATAGAAGCACCAATACCTAACAGAATCAAATCAAACGCTCCTAACCGACGTTCTAAACCTTCTTCACCAGACTTTCTTCTACCAACGACTACTACATCTGCTAATGATGATTTTCCTAATGGTTTTGATCTTAAAGCTGACGAACAAAACTCCGACCAATATGATGATAATGAACCACTCATTTTGTAGACTAATAAAACAAGTTCATTAGACAAGAACAAGATGACGATGATTCAGTTTAGTTTGGTTTTGACTCTTGACTAACTAATCATTTGCATGAAATGACTCTTTTAGGTCCTTCGGGTTACACATTGTTGCAATTTTCCTCCTTCTTTATTTTTGTTGTTACAATTTATTAAAATCCAATATTTCATTAAAATATTTTTATATTCTTCTACCTATACAATCAATACATACAACCAATATGAACTTTTTTACTATTTATCAACAACCAATCCTAATATATAATATTATTTCTTTTATATTTAACTTAATTACTTGAAGTTTCATAAGGTCTCGAAACAAGTAAAACATTCAGTTTCTAAGGTTATAGGAAATAAGATCATGTATGAATACATCAAATCTCCTCTCATTACTACTAATTTAGCAACACAATCCATGAAATAGAAAAGAATCCAACAAAATAAGAATTATAATATTCTTCCTTTTTTCACCTTATTGTAAAGAAAGAAATTACCGACATAGATGCACAGCGTGGTTTTTCAGCCATTGTTTCTGTTTCACTTTATGTTTTTGCACTTTCCATTTCTGTAAAATGGCTTGTTCTTCCACACACTTCAATCATTAGTCATGGGCGGACAATAGTCATAATCTCGGATAGCCATTTCTGAAAAAGGATTTAGAAGTAAAACACAGACAGCCATTCCTAGTGTAACATGTGGCAAGGTTGGATAAAAAATATGCAAGTCACAAAATGAACCAATCAGGTGTTTCTCTTTCTTCCTTTTGTGTACTTTTAATATAATATTAATATATTCTTGCTTTATACCCCTCCAATTGGTTGGAGGGTACCACTCATAAACATAGTCTGAGAGCATTTTTGAACTATGGTCCCTTATTTTGTTCAAAAAAAAAAAAAAAAAAAAAAAAAAAAAAAAAAAAAAAAAAAAAAAAAAAGCCTATGGTCCTTTATCTCTCTTATGAGACTTTGTTTATCAAATGAAGTAACAAATGATGAGATTTTTGCATGAAGGTATGAGGATTCCATTACATGCATTTTTGATACGAAAGAAAAGATTGAGTTATAACAGAGAGATATAACAGGAAAGAAGGTTATTATACATTATGATTCGATTACATGTTCTGGAAAGTTCCAGATTTATTGAAAATTACATGAAATACTAACCAAAACTATTTGGTTTAGTTGGTACAACAAGGATACTTGTAAAATTTAAATTAGTTACGCCTCTAACGTAAATATCTAACTTCTTTCTCAAGTTCAAGTTGTGCAAATTCCATGCTTGAGAAACGTTTCTGACACATGTTCATTTGATTAGCCAACATAGTCTCTAATGCGGAAATCTTTTGACCCTGGGTTCTGGCTGTGTCTCTGGCCATCCATAGGGTTCTTTCAATATCTTCAACTCTTCCATGTGTATGACCATGTTCTCTTCTTGCATAACGGATTCTGGAGTCCAAGTTTCCAAGCTCCTGGTTGGTTTTGTCCTTTATCTCACCAACCTTCATTCCTAAATCAAACACTGCTCGTCTTTCAGCATCTGCTCTTTGAAACAATGTGTCAAGGTTACGGTCGTACCATTCCAATCGCGTTGGTTGCAAATCCTTTAGCTGTTCAGTGTGAGCATCTAATACGTCGGCTTGTTGACAAATAAGAGTCCACATAGAATCGGAGGTACTTATATTGTAGTCAGATGATTTAGGTGAGGATAAATTATTTGGAATATCTAGTATTGAGGGATCTGAATTATAGGGTAATGGAGAATTTGGCTCAACATTCTTACACAACATCTCTTGATGTGAACTTTGTCCAATTCCGAATGTTGCCTGACCACCAATCAAATCTTCATATGATTCAGTGGCTCTCCTTAGTTTTTGACGTAAAGGTGAACAAATAGGTGACGATGGGAGTGATTTTTGAGTGAGTTCTATATCAGGCTGGGGTTGTGATATTTGTACATAAAGGCCTTCAGTATTCGGAGAATTTTGATAGATAGGTGATGTATTAGTATTACGGAGAGTAGTTTTGACGTTCACGGGAGTTTAAGGAGACATGTTACTGTAGTAACCGAGAATAGTATTTTATGCGTATTTTGTACGTTAAGGATGTAACAGTACGGAGGAAATAATAATTGTATAAGAGTAACTACTAAGCATGTAAAATAATCTTATCAGATAAGGTATTGAGCACGGCAGTCTGCAGACACGGAGGGCATAAAATAGTATGGTGTAAAATCATTCATTTTAAAAGTGTGGTTATAGTTTAATGTTTGAAAACATTTAGTTCTCTATAACGTTAGCTCTGATACCAATCTGTAACACCCCCAAATTTATGATTTAGCAGCGGAAAAGTAATTTGGGTGTTACGGGGAGGATCGAAATCATTTTCACATAAAACGGCTTAAAAGAGGCGTTTTGAAAGTTATTTGTCATTCAAATAATTCTTTTGATAAATGATGAAACATTTGCTTTAAAAATCTCTTTAAAAGATATAAAGATTTGTAAGAATGACATATTTGATTTTTACACCATTTTAATTTAGCAGAGTAATAATGCCCGCTCCGTGTCTTGTCCTGCTCCGTTAATTACCTGAGATACACATGCTTAAAAATGTCAACACAAAGGTTGGTGAGTTCATAGAGTTTAGTGGAAAACCATTTATTTCATTTGATTCATGAGTATTTGGTAATAATTGTAATAAACATTAATAGTGATAAGACTAGTATTGAGTGATGTTGATTATAATCACAGATAAATCATATATATATTCAATCAATTTCAAGTATTGGATCGTAATCCTAACATGAGATGGAAACTCATGATGCTAATGTAGTGAGACCTATAATTCATGTCTAGTGAAATACCTATACAGCTGTATCTAAATATATGTGGGAGACATATATTTTCTTATTGATATTGCTCCAAGCCTCATGACACACAAAACGTTAACAAATACCGTAAAACGGCGGGTGATCATCAAGTCAATGATGATAATTCGCCCTCGAATTATAGGTGATTTGCCAATTCCTATTTTTGTTTCAAATATAGTGTATCACGACTAATACGACTAACCGTTAGGCATTCCGTCAAGTATTAGTGGGATAGGATGTCAAGCCTCAACAGGTTTCGAAGCTGTTCACTATATTCGCGCTCACAACATGTGATTAATGGCTCATGATAGAGGGACTTTATGGCGTTAAGGTAACTTAGGCAATATCGGAGTAATGATGTAACTAGAGTATATGTGCTCTTCCTAGCATGTATTTCTGTTGAAACATAGAAATATGATATAGAGATATGGGAATCATTCAGGATGTTATAGTAAAATCAAATATCATGTCACAGTAATCAGTTTGGAAACATTATCATCTGAGTTCAGTAATTCTAGTCAAGCAATTTGCCAGTAACATATATATCACATCTTAAGTCATAAACCATATCAGATAAGTATTAATTAGGAAATTGATTTGAATCATGTAAGTTATTCATATACTTATAAAATTATTAAAGTATATGTAAGCATGTATCTCCCCCAGAGAGTTAAAACAAGTATTAGAAATGGGCCTATGACTCACCTGGAGCGATACTAGAAATGATGAAAAGTAAATTCGGGAGATTATGGGAACGATTATGGAAACGTCTTCAATATGTATCCTGATAAATAAATATATCTAAGAATCTAACCAAATACTATTTGGTATATACGAAACGAATAACGAATAATGATTAATGAATAATGATTAATCGTTATGATGAAAAGATGATATGCAAATGAATTTCTTACGTTTATAATAATATGACAAAATATGTTATTATTTCCAAAGTTCTTCCTTTTTAACCATGATGATAGTAATACATAATTAGTTAAAATATCGTTATATATATTATTAACGTAAAGTTAACTAATGTATAAATAAAATGTAATAAATATGCATATGACGTGATGGGGTGACGTAAAATGGAAAATAAATTAAGAATGTCAAATATAATGTGTTGGTCCTTGTCCTTTTCCAGTTTTTACACTTTTTATCCTAACGGTGTTAGCGTTACACCGTTAGTCCTTTTTATATATAATTTACAATTATAGTCCTCTACATGTCCAATATTACAATCTGAGCTTGAAAATTAATAATATGTCAATTTTTATCCTAAACTTTCTGTTTTGACAGTTTCAGTCCAAGTTTAAAATGTTTGACAGTTTTAGTCCTCCTAGGTGTTGTCGCGTTGCATTTTTAGTCCAAAATTACAAAAATGATGGGAAAAATTATCCGAGTTTTTCTGGAGCTTATTGAAGCTTATTAAAACTTATTTAAACTGCTTATTTGCAAAAATAGCTTATTTTTCAATAAATGGGCCTTAACGAGCTAAATTAAAGGCCCGTTAGCGTTTAACGATCCGTGAGCTTTGAGACAAGTTGGGCTTATCCTTAGGCTCATTTTTAATATTCTAAAATCATGTCAAAAGAGCTTTTTGGTCCAGCTTATACGGATTGCTTAAAAAGAGCTTATTGGGCTTATAACTCAATTAGTATATTTATTAACTGTTTTGAAAATGGGGTGTGTCGCTTTACTTTGGCCAAATTAGAGGGACTAGATGAGCTTATCATTACAAAGTATAAACTTGAAACTTTTAGCTTGTAGCAAGAAGAAACAGGTTGTGTAAAAATAATGGGTGGTTGTTAAGTCGGATTGAGTTTTACGGGGTCATTTTGGTTGCGACCTGANCTTATAACTCAATTAGTATATTTATTAACTGTTTTGAAAATGGGGTGTGTCGCTTTACTTTGGCCAAATTAGAGGGACTAGATGAGCTTATCATTACAAAGTATAAACTTGAAACTTTTAGCTTGTAGCAAGAAGAAACAGGTTGTGTAAAAATAATGGGTGGTTGTTAAGTCGGATTGAGTTTTACGGGGTCATTTTGGTTGCGACCTGAAGCAGTTTTCTGGGTAAAAAGACTTAGAAAAATTCTAAGTGTTTGTGATATATACGAGTTTGTCAATTTACTTTGGTCGATTTAGAGGGTCAAAACGTTTACAAGTGATATATACGAAAGTGATAGCTAGCTAGGTGGTCTATTAGATTGTGTAAAAATATTGCATGCTTGTTAAGCTAAATTCCAAACTACATGCTCGTTCTTTAGGCTGCTGGAACGTTTTTGTATAAGTAAAAAGACTTGGAATATTTTTCTAAGTGTTTGAGTTTTTAGTATACGAGTTAACTTGCTTCCAATTTGAGTTTATTTGATGCATGTAATGTAAAAATGAACGTGAAAGGAGTGTGTAACGAGACTTCTATGCCTTACAAGATGGAGGCGTGTCACGTTTGTGGTTCTATATAATTATGTATACGTAAAAATAAACATGAAACTATAATACGTTTGATATGAATTAAAAAAACGATGCATGGTCATATATAAACGTGAGATATGAATTCGAGAGGATCAAGGAGGACTTACAACACCTCTAGGGTGGTAAAGGAACGTGCGAGAGTAGCTAGAACACAAGGAACAATTCCTATGAGTCGCTAGAACCAAAATACGATTTATATGAACTCTAACCCTTTCGATTAGCCGTCAACTAAGCTTGTGATAGCTTCTGGTCGTTTAGGGACTCCTTTGAGGGTGAGAGAGACTTAAAAAAATGTAGAAAGGAGTTGAGTGTGAGGGGTGATAAACGATTGAGGAAAGATACGTGTGTATATAACACGTATGGAGTTTATGTCAAGTTTTTCATCATGCCACTTGTTCCAATTAGTCATGGCAGGGAACATTGGGATATTTTGATAGATCTTACTGACATTTAAGACTTTAAGAGATTTGTGAGAGTGAGGGAAGCAAAATGTGAGTTTGCTTGTTAACATATATATGTCGACTAACATTTTATTCATATACACGAATTGAGAAATCATGTACAACTTGGTTTCTAGCTGATTAATCATGTTTACTAATATGAAAACATGATGGAATAAATATTAAGATCACGTAGGAACAAACCGGGGTCAAAACGGTTTAGATATGAATATTTAACTATGTCGAGTGGATTGTTTTTGGACCGAACACTTTGCCTTTCGAAAACATAGCAAATCTCGATATATGATTATGAGATTTGGCATACTTGTAGTCGGCTAGGTGAGAAACGAGGTGGTGCAAAAATATATATATATATATATGTCGTGTTTAAGAATTGAGAGAACGAGAGTCGTTTTGTAGCATGTTTACTAGTCGATATATACTTAAAATCATAAAATGGATTTTGGGCCGATTGGGCTAAGAAATATTAAAGGCCCATTTAGTATGTAATTAGTGTTAAGTAGGATTAGAGGTGCAAATATACCGGTTTTAACCGGTTTTCGGTTTTCCCAAAACCGGTTTTAGAAAAACCGGTTTTTCTAAAAACCGGTTTTTCTAAAAACCGGTTTCGGTTCGGTTCGGTTTTTTTGGAGTCGGCTTTTTTCGGTTAAAAATGTTCGGAACGGTTTTTTTCGGTTATAAATTTTCGGAATCGGTTTTTTTCGGTTTTTTACCGGTTCGTTTTTTTCGGTTATAAATGTTCGGATTCGGATTTTTTTCGGTTATTTACCGGGTTCGTTTTTTTTCGAAATTTTATTAAAAACTTCGAACGTTTATTTAATAAACTTGTTAATTATCAAAAATATAATTAAACAATATTCTCATAAAGGTTTGTAAATATGTAGGT
This sequence comes from Artemisia annua, assembly GCA_014162995.1. Classification (NCBI taxonomy): domain Eukaryota; kingdom Viridiplantae; phylum Streptophyta; class Magnoliopsida; order Asterales; family Asteraceae; genus Artemisia; species Artemisia annua. The sequence continues at coordinate 22,386 of LBNU01002457.1, forward strand.
GTTTAGTAAATATGTAATTGTTTTGTAAATGAAAATATATTAAACGTAGGATTGACATTACTTGAAACGAC
>LBNU01002457.1:39831-79868 GCA_014162995.1 Artemisia annua
TTGTTGGGAATTATATTTATTGATTTGATGATACAAAACAAGAAGAATGAAACATGAGGGACTTAATGTGACAAAAGATAAAGAAAAAGATGGAAGATAAAGATTAGGAAAGTATTTGTTTCCTAATACAATTCGTAGTCTTTTGTAACCCTAATATCTCTCTATATAAAGAGACATAGGGCGTAGGTTTTTAATGTGTATGTCTTCCATAATGTAGTCGACTAAAAGGTGTGTGTGTGTAACCTAGGCGTAGAAGATAAACGCCTAGGGTTTATTAATTTTTAGTTAGAGTTAGTTGATTAGTCAGCCTCAAGGTTGTTCTACCTTGATCAAGTAGAATTGGGGCTGTAAATATTAGTGTTATTATTAGAGATTATCAATGAAAAACCTTGTTCATAATAATGTTAATTCTTTATTGAATATTCCGCTTTCATTATTATGTGTTCCTAGATATAGATAATATTAGACTTATCAAGTCTAGAGCCCGTAACGATCAAGAGTATTGGGTTCCTACACCTTCTTCTTTGGTTCAAGTGCCACTCATTGAGTACCGACTCTCTGAATGGAAAGTCTTTTATTTAGACTTGTCCTGAACATCCTGAAGGTAACTCACTGAGTGACTGTTCACTCAGTGACTTGTTTGTGTTAAAGGTTCTTTTTCACTCACTGAAATAGCAATTAACTATTTGATTCAGTGAGTGATTTGGCTATTTTATGTTCAAATACTTGTGGGTAATATTTGAGTAAAATATTGACCCAACAAAATAGATATCACATAACTAGTGAAATTCAACAAGCTTATAAAAGAATATTAACCGGACCTAAAAACGGCGAAACATTTTAGCAAGTAAAAAGAAACGGTGAAACTATTCAACCCCCCCTTCTAGTTTCTACAATGACAAGTCTTTTCATTCTTCAATCGTAGTGACTTTTTCCCTCCACTTTGGATGAAGAGCTCTAAGAAACTTCCTAACATAATTCTGGCTAGAAAAAACATTCATCAAGAGCTTTTAAACTAGTTATAATATTATTAAATCTAGCAAAACCATTATCAATAGATTCATCTTCAAAAATAAAAAATTGTTCATATTGTTCAACAAGAAGATCGGTCTTATTATCTTTGACTTGGCTATTACCTTGATGGGTGATTAGTAAAGTTTTCCAATTTTTTTTGGCCGTTTTACACATGAAAATTCTTTCGTATTCATTTTTAGGTAAAACATTAATAAGAACCATTTAGCCTCATTATTCTTAGCAAGCTTTTTCTTTAATTCATCGGTTTGATTTTCACATAAAATAGTTTTCATCTTTATGTGTATTTGGGTTTTTAATAACTAGTTTAAAATCACCCACAATAATAACATGCCAAAGATCTAGATCTTTTGATTTCAGATAAGTTTCGAATATATGTTTCTAATATATAAACCGTCGCTTTCGAAAAGTGGTTGTCGTTGCATAGATTGCCCTTATTTATAGCTTTTGAAATCTATAGACCGATTCAAGTTTTAAAATTCAATAAAATTTTAAAATCTTGGTTAACGTAGCTCTGATACCAATTTTAGAAAACTAAAATGGGGGGGGGGGTTACAGTTTTACCGTTTTATAAGCCGTTTAAAAAATATAGATCCATTTACTTAATGTGAAATCAAACAATAAGCAACGAACTAAATAAGTGAATGCAAGACGATACAAATGCAAGATAAATAAAGGAAAGAGCAAACCAAATACGTAAGTATTTATAGTGGTTCGACACGAAGCTTCTTTCATCATCCTACTTCACTCCCCGATTATCCAACTCAAGAGTTCACTAGCATTATGTCAACAAGCTCCCTTTAAGCGGAGAAAACCTTACAACGTCGCTTATGATCTTTACCGATACTAAGCTAGATATCGAGTCCTTGTCGAGGTAGGACCAACCTTTCTTTACAATGTATTTTAAGGCCTAAATAACTAACCGAACTCACTAATTTAGTGCATGATAATGCCTAACAACCTTGGTATATGATGGTAGAGTATAATGACACAACATTATACAAAAATGTACAATAATGTACAAATGTATACAAACTAACAACTATAACACTTTGAAGCTTGGAAGTTTTCTTGTGTTATTCACTTGTGTATAAATGACAAACAATGGATCACTTGTAATGGTAATAAGACAAATGTAATGATAAAAAAATGTGTGTATGTATGTATGCAAGAATGTGTGTGTATGTAACACCCAACCTGACAAGGGTAAAGATGTCACAATAATGGTTTCACATCAGAACATATATAACTAAACAAAAGCGGAAGTCTTACATAATTAACTTTCGTCTAAGATGACTATTGTTAAATCAGCACTTAGCTCTACTCTCAATCCCCATATAAGCTATCCCAAAAGCTATCTTGAATACCTGCCGCGGAGAAAGGAAATGCGGCTGAGCTACAAAAGCTCAGTGAACGGATATAACAATAATAAACTGAAATAAAATGCTGAAATACAAATGATATATTTGGGGAAAACATATTTAGGCATAACGGATAATACGGATATAAAATGTGTAGGTTAGGTAAGGAATTCATACAGTCACTTGTATAAACAGAATCAAAACCATAATAATATCATGAGCTCAGAAACATATCATAATTATATCATAATCACTTAAGTGGAGTAGCTAGCTCCGAGAATTGTGAAGGACGTGTATTGCACACACAACCACATTCACCAGACAATATCATATCATATCATAATCATCATAACAGATACCGAAACAGATCTAGGATGCATCCATACGCCCCTACCCATTCACATGCAGACCAATCAAAGGGACGTGGCAGAACATCACTCTACTGCCCTAGAGTCATGTTAGAGGTGCATCCCTGACACGGACATGGAACCCCCATGCATAGTGAAACTCAGGTAACATAAGGTTCATAACAAAGGTTCAAAGCATAGTTGTCATATCAAAAGGTTCAGATAACAAGGTTTATCATAGCAAAGGTTCAAATCAGAAAGTTCAAATCTGAAGATTGTAATCACAAAGGAAACCTTAAGGATAAGGTCAGAATATCCGTACCTTGAACAAATGCAAAGCTGACAGAATAGAAAGGATCAAAGAACGAATAACACCTTACTCCGAAATCTACATATGTAATATTCGTTATTAATAGCTTATTCATTCATTTACTTAGTTTTCTTTCCATTTTTAGTTACTTTCCCTTTTTAGCAGATTTCCTAATTTAGTAAGTTTCCTTATTTAGAAAGTTTCCATAAATAGCTGTTTTACATATTTAGTAATATTCCATATAACTATTAAGTTAATTATTAAGTAAATTATTGATAAATTTTTCTAGGGTTTAATTATTACATTTATTAATATTTTAAGGTTCAAAATGTAATTATACTAAAGTATAAGGTTTTAAATGTAATTATCATAAGTTTCATATTTATCCAAATTAAACCCTTAACTCTCATATATTACAAATTAATCCTTATATTTTAGAAATTTACAAACTAAACCTTTAAATTATGAAAATTACAATTTGACCCTTATTGATATATATATAACCAAATAAACCTTTATCATATCAAAATTACACATTACACCCTCCACTATAATTTATACGAATTAACCCTCAATTATTTTAGTTTACACAACTAACCTTTAAGTTTACAAATTTACAAAACACTCCCTAAACTTAATAATACCATTCGAACCATAACTTTCTTCCAAAACCCTAACCTAAATCATTAACTAACTAATTATTATCCACTCATTACATTAATTACACAATTTATTACACTAAACCCTAACCCTAGTTTTGATCGACCAAACAAACCCTAAGTTCCTTGTCTTTGTTCTTCTTGTTCTCGACCCAAACACAAAACCACAAAACCATGATGTTTTCTTCTCCTTTGTTTCATGTTGAGCCACACAAGCACACAAACTCACCCTCTACTCGACACAAAGCAAAACCAAACCCTAACCTAAGTTCAATCCTAGCTCGACATGTATTAAAAAGAATCAAACACAACCTGTTATACATACATGGCTCGACAATAATTATTTGTATACAATTTATGTGTGTTTTTATCTTTTATCATACTTACATATACATAACTAACTCAATCGATTTATATAAATTGTTTTAAAAAGTTCATGCATGCGTATCATATATAAAAAGAACACGAGAAGATGTAAAAGGGATACCAAGACCAATATGATGCGTGTAGAAGAGGAAAACGAAGATCACCACACTTGAAACCTTGTTACTGTTCGACTAGGGCTCAAAGAAAATAATGCGTGACCCTTTTCTTGAGGAGTTAGGGGTTTCCTGATCTTTTGTAAGCGTAAAGTGAATTATGGGGGTCTCTAAGCCGAATATATGGAGGGGAGGGAATGCATAGGTCGGCCTAGAGTTCGTATGGGCCAAGGAGTCCACATCAAACTCTAAGTTAGCCCAAAATACTAATGTTAAGCCCACGACATGTTTTATACTAATTACAAATTATTCTCGGACCTTTTTGTATTTTTAAACATATAATATATATTCCTAAAACATAAAAATACATTTATAAACTTTCTTAAGTTATTATGATCATATATGATGAATTACAAAATTATTAGAGCTTATTTGGTATTGTAAAATTATTTATTAATGATTTTAGGATATAAGGGCATTTTGGTCATTTTACATGTTTAGGATTTTTAGGTATTACAGTGTATATACTAGAGAGAAGATAGAAATGAGTGATGTAAAATGTGTGCAAAAACGGTTCCCATTTGTAGGCAAAATTTCTGCCTGGTTTTTGCATGTTGGCAAATCCACGGATCCAATCGTTTGGATCCGTCTTTGTTAAATTGGGATCCGTCCCATGCTAGCAGACAACATTTTATATTTTTTGCTAATCCAAAATCTTTTTCAAATCATTCTTATGTACTATGTAATCTAGTTTAGATATGATTTGATTTAGTTTGTAAAAGGTAAATCTAGTTAATCACTAATATGGAAAGATTTGCTAGATTTGGTAATATTTGGTTAGATTTGTTTCAAAAATAGTTTAATCACTAGTGATTAATTTTGTCATATATGCTTAAGATTTGTCATATTCACTTAAGATATTAGTTAATAATCTAAGTGTAGGATTACTTGGAAATCATTTTACTTATGTGGAAAACATTTGTCTAGTTTAAGTGTAAGTAAAATTGTATACTTAATTATCAACTAGTTAGCAAATGTTTAATGCAATATGCATGCAAATGAGTTCTTTGATCATTAACCATGTTTTATAATTCCATTATTCATACCTTAAGTGATTGACGTTGAAATGAAAATTACAACTAATAACTTGTTTACGTAAACTTTTACGTAGTATAATTTTATATTTGTCATCATCAAAACATTGAGAGATCGTAAAATAGAAATAACGTTTTTACGCAATATTTTTATTAACATGATTGTATACCACTCATGGACAAGTCATGAATCACATTTATATAAAGAAACTTACTGTACATGTTTTTATACTTTTATGTTTTCAGTTTTACGCTTTCTTTTATACACTAAGCAATTAGTTTACGTTGTTTCATGTCATGCTTTTAGGTGAGGCAAGTGATGAAGCAAAGGTTAAAGGAAATGGTCTCTTAGGATAGCTAACGGTGATGCTCGGGTTGGTAACGAGCATTATCTAACCCTCCCTTTAATACGACTAGTCACACTCAACTTGTCTTTTGAGTCGTGTCGAGTATTTTCCATAAATGTTTATGTTTTATATAGAGTTTGTGATGTATGTGCATAAAATTAGTGTTTAACATAAAGCCAAAATTACCCATTTTTGAGCGTAATGGGTCTAAACATGTATGAAACATCCATGTATCAGTTTGGTTGTGTTTAGTAATATATATGTTCAGTTTATGTCAATTTACATGTTTCAGAAATGGGTCACAAAAGCAGATTTCAGAAAATGAAGGTTGGACTCACAGAACTCCTATACGACGTATAGAAGCATACAACGCAGAGGGCTAAGTCTTATACGGTGTATACAACCTGATGTAAAAAAAATTATCCTGGGTGTTTCATTTACCCCGGTAAACTTTTGTAGATATCAAAACAATACAATTCAAATGTTTATGTGGATGAGGTTCCATATACAAACACAACCATCCGTGCAAAGTAAACCTGATTAAGAGACCTCGGCAAACCGAGGACACTAGACACCAAGGCATTGTACAACCATAACTCGGCATAAACCACACGAGACTTCATAATACCCGAGAGACAGACATAAGCAAAAGAAAAATTGACGCGGGGTAACACGTGATCCTTGCCTATTTGTCACATCTCGAGCTATTTAGCCGCCGTTTTTCACTCCATTTGTTCATCCATCTTTCACATAAACCTTTTCTTTTCCCTCAACTGAACCGCAATCCTTAAATTGCATTTTCCAATTGTTGGTGTCCTAGTTGGTAGTAACATTTACATTCGATGGTCTTGTGCCATGAATAATTGGTAATTAAGTTGATGAAACACCCACAAGAAAGGCACCGGCCCACAAAAGGGTGATGTTTCTCTTACTATTTTTGGGTCAAAGTTCATATCAACTATCTAACACGCAACAAAACTTGATATTGTTCCATGTGGTCTCGTGCAAATCCAAATGAGCAAACGAATGACGTGTTTTCTGTTCAAATTACTCGAGGTAGGGGGGGGGGGGTGTCTTTTATTCTGATGTACGTGTCCAAACCTACCCGTGATTGTTTCTAAATCCTTTCCCTATACATCTCAAAATTTTTACCTAAGGAGTTTCAAGCATGAGACCTATTGTGAAGACAATAGAACACTTGGACACTAAGCACCTTGGTGACGGTTTAAAATGTTAAAAACGGGTTTTGGACCCACGACCTACCACTCGAAGGTCCCTAAAACCCATAGCCTCAACCACTTTACTCTAGTTGCTCAAACGTGGATGAATGAAGAATGATCCATGTTCAAATTACCCCCGAATAGTCAAGCATTTTTTGGCACTCATATATGATATATGCAGCTAAACTGGTATTCCCACGACGGGAAGATTTTTCACCCAACAAGGTTTAAACCATGATCTCGTAAAAATCTCAAATACATAAATGATTGATGACAGTAAATCACTAATATGATTGACCTATATACACATTACCCTAACCAAACTCATGAAACATTCGACTACTTAGAAACATCTTATATTTATGCATCAACAACTAAATGACAATCACATTTAAGCTTACTCAAGATGTTAAACAACAACAACAATACAATCACTTAAACGAACTTACATCTCATCTCAACAAACATACAAAACCAACTCAAGACAAAACTACAACACACGTTACCTCACGACCAACACCGCTTCAAAGCTGGTTTACTTATCACGAACCCACCCGTTTTACCATCTCTACATTTCACACAAAACTTGCTCCATAATTCACCAAAGTAACTTTTCACAACCACACTCCACTTACAAAAAATTACAATGGTAACATTTTGTTGATTAAACAAAAAAAAATCTTTTTGACATTGATAAGAAAAAAAGCTATTTATATGTCGCCCCAAAGTCACCAAACAACATCAACAAAATTAGGGTTCTTTTATACACAATGGGTACCTGAATTCACATCAAATTTTGGTATAAATTTGTCGACTTTAATTCACCANTCGTGTCGAGTATTTTTCATAAATGTTTATGTTATATATAGAACTTGTGATGTATGTGCATAAAATTAGTGTTTGAAATAAATCCAAAATTACCCATTTATAAGTGTAATGGGTCTAAACATGTATGAAACATCCATGTATTAGTTTGGTTGTATTTAGTAATATATATGTTTAGTTTATGCCAATTTACATGTTTCAGAAATGGGTCATAAAAGCATATTTTAGAAAATGCAAGTTGGAGTCTCAGAACTCCTATAAGACGTATAGAAGCATACAACGCATAGGGCTAAGTCTTATACGGCGTATACAGCCTGATGTAAAAAAATTTATCCCGGGCGTTTCATTTACCTCACTAAACTTCTGTAGATATCAAAACAATACAATTCAAACATTTATGTGGATGAGGTTCCATATACAAACACAACCATCCGTGCAAAGTAAACCTGATTAAGAGACCTCAGCAAACCGAGGACACTAGATACCAAGGCATTGTACAAACATAACTCGATATAAACCACACAACGATACTTCATAATACCCAAGAGATTGACATAAGCAAAAGAAAAACTAACGCAGGGTAACACGTGATCCCCGCCTATTTGTCACATCTTGGGCTATTTAGCCTCCGTTTTTCACTCCATTTGTTCATCCATCTTTCACACACAACCTTTTCTTTTCCCTCAACTGAATCACCATCCTTAAATTGCGTTTTCCAATTGTTGGTGTCCTAGTTGGTAGAAACATTTACATTAGTTGGTCTTGTGCCATGAATAATGTAATTCAGTTGATGAAACACCTACAAGAAAGGCACTGACCCACAAAGGGTGATGTTTCCCTTACTATTTTTCGGTTAAAGTTCATATCAACTATCTAACATACAACAAAACTTGATATTGTTCCATGTGGTCTCGTGCAAATCCAAATGAGTAAATGAATGAGGTTTTCTCTGTTCAAATTACTCGAGGGAGGGTGGAGTCTTTTATTATGATGTATGTGTCCAAACTTGGCTAACCCGTGATTGTTTCTAAATCCTCTCCCTATACATCTTAGAAATTTTACCTAAGGAGTTTCAAGCATGACCTACCACTCGAAGGTCCCTCAAACCCATACCCTCAACCACTTTAATATAGTTGCTCAAACGAGGGTGAACGAAGAATGATGCATGTTCAAATTACCCCACGAATAGTTGAGCATTTTTTGGCACTCATGTACAATATATTCGGTTAAACAAGTATTCCAACGACGGGGTCATCCAAAGATTTTTCACCCAACAAGGTTTAAACAATGATCTTGTGAAAATGATTGACCTATATACACATTACCCTAACCAAACTCATGAAACATTCGACTACTTAGAAACATCTTATATTGATGCATCAACAACTAAATGACAATCACGTTTAAGCTTACTCAAAATGTTAAACAACAATCACAACAATACAATCACTTAAATGAACTTACATTATCTCAACGAACATACAAAACCAACTCAACTCAAGTCAAAAACTACAACACACGTTACCTCACCACCAACGCTGCTTCAAAGATGGTTCACTTATCACGAACCCACCCGTTTTACCATCTCTACATTTCACACAAAACTTGCTCCACAATTCACCAAAGTAACTTTTCACAACCACACTCCACAAACAAAAAATTACTCCAATGGTAACATTTTGTTGATTAAAACAAAAAAATCTTTTTTTGACATTGATAAGAAAAAAAGCTATTTATATGTCGCCCCTAAGTCACCAAACAACATCAACAAAATTAGGGTTCTTTTATACACAATGGGTACCTGAATTCACATCAAATTTTGGTATAAATTTGTCGACTTTAATTCACCATCATTGCAATTCTATCAATCAAACCTTTTCATTTCTTACTGTCTCTGTTTTTGCTACTTGATACTTAGGGTTCTTGAGCTTGCTGACGTGGATACTAAGCTTGATTTGATATTGATTTATTGTGTGTACTTATGTTTAAATGATTAAAGTTTTGTTTTTTTGGGTACCCTTTATTGCATAAGTTAGAAATTTAGTATTTTTTTTTAAGGTTTTGGTGATTTGTAAGATATGAGTAGACGGATAAGGCGAAAAGTGGTTAGGAAGGGAGGAAATGAGTTGGATTCAGTTGGGTTATCCGAAACGGGTGTTTCGGGTTTTTTAGATGAAAAGGAAATGGTGGATTGGACTAGGTTGCCTGATGATACTGTTATACAGTTATTTGGTTGTTTGAGTATTCGTGATCGTGCTAGTTTATCGTCGACGTGTAGGAACTATAGAGATCTTGGTAGTTCTAGTTGTTTATGGCAAAGTTTGGATTTGCGTGCGCATAAATGTGATTGGAATGTGTCGGCGTTATTAGCTCCACGATGTGTGAATTTGAAGAAGGTGAGGTTTCGTGGAGCCGAGTCTGCTGATGCGATTATTAATTTGAAAGCGATAGGTTTGCGTGAGATTAGTGGTGATTATTGTAGGAAGCTTACGGATTCAACATTGTCTGCTATTGCAGCACGTCACGAGTGTCTTGAGAGTTTGCAACTTGGGCCTGATTTTTGTGAAAAGATTAGTAGTGATTGTGTTAAAGCGATAGCGTTATGCTGCCCGAAGTTAAGGAAGCTTCGGTTATCGGGAATCCGGGAAGTTAATGGAGATGCGATAGATGCCTTAGCTAAACACTGCCCGAATTTAACTGAAGTTGGTTTTATTGATTGTCTTTTGGTTGACGAGAGTGCGTTAGGTAATCTTGTATCGGTTCGTTTCCTCTCTCTGGCGGGATCCACAGGTTTAAAGTGGCTTTCTGCCACAAATAGTTGGATCAAACTCATTAATCTAAGAGGTTTAGATCTTTCTAGAACCGACGTTGTTCCCAGTGTCATCGTAAGGTTATTATCCTCGCTAAATAGTTTGAAAGTGTTGTGTGCGTTAGACTGCCCATCGTTAGAAGAAGACACGAGCTTTGTTGCTGAGCAAAACTATAGAGGAAAACTTATGCTTGCGTTTTTTAACGATATATTTAAAGGAATCTCTACTTTGTTTAACGATAGTACTAAAACAAAGAAAGATAGAGATATTTTCACAGATTGGAGAAAAGATTTAAGAAACAAAGATAGAAATGTTGACGAGATTGTTACGTGGCTGGAATGGATTCTTTCCCATTCGCTTCTACGTATCGCTGAGAGTAATCCACAAGGTTTGGATAATTTCTGGCTTAATCAAGGTGCGGCATTGTTGCTCAATTTTACGCAAAGTGCTCAAGAGGATGTTCAAGAAAGGGCTGCCACTGGTCTTGCGACATTTGTGGTTATTGATGATGAAAATGCTAGCATTGATGAGGGAAGAGCTAAGGCAGTAATGAAAGATGGTGGCATACGTCTCCTTTTAAACCTTGCACGATCGTGGCGCGAGGGGCTTCAGTCAGAAGCTACGAAGGTTAATATCTTATTTCTCAAGAAATTGTATCATGGTGGGTAATGTTTTAGTGATGGTGACTATATGTCTTTCTGAATATGTGTAGGCTATTGCAAATTTGTCGGTGAACACTAGTGTGGCAAAATCCGTTGCAGAAGAGGGAGGCATTACTGTTCTTGTAAACTTAGCGAGATCTATGAACATATTGGTAGCTGAAGAAGCTGCTGGAGGACTTTGGAATCTTTCTGTTGGTGAAGATCATAAGGTTGCATGCTGTTTAACCGTTTTGCATAAACATATTGTTCTACCATTTTCATATATTAACACTAATTAGTCTTATTTTCAGGACGCTATTGCTGAAGCTGGTGGTATAAAAGCATTAGTTGATATGATTTTCAAATGGTCTAATGATGGTGACGGAGTCTTGGTTTGTGCCTTTATTCCTATGTCACACGTTTCTGGCTTTCCTATAATCTTAGCAAAACTATAAATTAATAAGGATTTTGATATCTTGTTTTACAGGAACGAGCAGCTGGTGCACTTGCAAATTTGGCTGCTGATGACAAGTGTAGCATGGAAGTTGCAGCTTTTGGTGGTATCCGTGCTTTAGTAATGCTTGCTTGCAACTGCAAGCACGAGGGAGTGCAAGAACAGGTAACTTTGTCTGACAAATATTTTTCATAATTTGCTGGTGCTGTCACAATTGAGTTCAATCAGGACCAGCAGTAGTTGCATGCTATCTTTAACTTGTGATGACATGCTTATAGTGTTTTTATGTTAGATATACAAATATGACAATTTACATCAATTTATTTTCTAGGCTGCTCGTGCATTGGCTAATTTGGCTGCTCATGGAGATAGCAACTCTAACAATGCTGCTGTTGGACAAGAAGCAGGAGCTCTTGCAGCACTCATTCACCTGACTCGGTCTCCAAAAGATGGTGTTAGGTACCGCCATATGATAATGAGATTTCGTTGCTTCTTTAATCCAGCATTCCAGTTATCTTTTGGGTATTTTGAAAATGAGGACGAGTCCCTCCGCCCAAAGGAATGTATATTTCAGCATATCCCGAGATAAATAAAACATTTTTTTTTTTCTTTATAGCAAAGTTTTACGTCCAAACTACCTCTTCTCCAAATAGTAGTCATTACAAACTATTGATAGTATTGATTTGATCCCCGAGATTATTAAAGGATGGTCAAACAATTAAACTAAATGACGGGCCAGTCAATCTTTGCATTTATTGTGAAATGGGTGGAATATAAAATGTATCTTCTGGTTTTTACATAGATGGAAACAATGCTATTTTATTCCAGCACCCATTTTTTTTTATTTGTAATGTTAACTTTGCCTTTCCTACAGGCAAGAAGCAGCTGGTGCTTTGTGGAATTTATCATTCGACGATAGAAATCGTGAAGCAATTGCGTCAGCTGGTGGCGTTGAAGCCTTGGTATGAGCCTTACATCCCAAATAGCTCTAAGCATCATACACCATATGCATTTAATCTCTTAAATGGGCACTACATACACTATTAAGTGCGATATGTTTGATACGTCTTAAGCAGAAAGTATATGATTAGTCGTAATGAGATCAACTTGAAGTTAAGTAGTCAACTAGCACTTCCGGTTGTGCGCGGACATTAAAGGGTGTTCACAAGGGAGTGTTTATTGAGTCTCATATAGATGTAATCCTATTAAGAACCTGACTCGAACAAATTAATCCAGACTATAGAATGACAAGGACGTTGCAGATATTGTCCCGTAAAATCTTTGAGGGTATTCTGGTAGACATTAGGCAACAGCCTGCTAATCTGCTATAAAGATTGTTTGTAGATCTTTCTTTATCAACCCGGAAAACATGAACTTTGAGGGGATTTGTGTGACATCAAAATTTTTAAGGGTTCACAAGTACAAACTAGCAAAAAGTTATCTTCCATTCTCTTCTCTCACATCATTCTTTATGAAGTTGAAATTTTGATACAATCCCCTTTTCCGTTATGTCTCTTTTTTCTCGAAAAGTATTGCTGGCCACACCTTACGACGTCTGTTCTAACATTGCAAGATCCATGATTTTGATAAGCACTTCTAGGGATCAATTAAGTTGCGTTAGAAGATTACAACTAGGTCAATCAAGAAGATAAGAAACAGAATTACGAAGCTTTAGTTGAATTATCAATGGAGTGGAATGTTTGTTAAGTTGGAATGAACGATTACAAGAGAGGAAGAGATTACAAATCAAAAGCTAATTCACCAAATGAACAACCTAAAACTATTTAAACTATATTTTGGCGCTAAAGTTAGTTATGAGCTGTTGGAGTCATACACGTGCACCTCACATGCCTGGTTTAACCCACTCATGTGCACCTCACGTGCCAAACAACTTACTAACTCTTTTCATGCCTATCATTCCACTCCTTTTGAAAAATTTATCTTGTCCTTAAGATGCACTTTTGCAACTCTATCACTGACTCCCATGTAGCATCATCAACTATTCCATTGGCCTATTGAACTAACACATACACTTCTGCAACATTGCCTTTCTTAGCCAATCTTCTGTCCAATATTGCCACTTAGAAGTATCACTAGGAGGTAAGCTTCCACGTTGTTGGTCTGGACTTGGGTGTATGCACTTTTTGAGCTGAGAGACATGAAATGATGAAAAACATCGTGTATTTGAGACTCACTTGGTAGTTCCAGCTTGTAAGCCACTTATCCAACTTTTTGAATGACTTTGAAAGGACCAAAGAACTTTGGTGGGAACTTAACTAACAATTTGAGATACACCCAATCTCCGCAATCAAATTCTGTCTCTTCTGTTCCTATCAGCATGGGACTTCATTCTGTCTTGTGCCCTTTTTATATGAAATTTCAATGTCGCCACAACTTATTCTCTTTCACTTAAAGTTCTATCCACCATTTCCACCTTAGTTTCTCCCCCAATATAAGGAATACGATAGTTAGTTTGTATAGAGGTGTCTTTCCCTACACAACTTCAAAAGGAGTAGTTTGTATAGCAGTGCGATAGTTAGTGTTGTACCACCATTCAGCCAAAGGTTACAACTTACACCATTGCTTAGGTTGTTCACGAGTCATACACCTAAGATAACATTCCACACATGTATTGACCACAGTTTTGACTATTGTTTGTGGGTGATAAGAAGTGGACATATTCAGCTTGACTTGCAACAACTTGAATAATTCCTTCCAAAACAAACTCACAAATACCTTGTCTAAGAACACCTGAGCCATTTGTGTTGCAGTAAAAGGATGTGACTGTGCCATGAAATGAGCGTATTTGCTCAACCTGTCAACTACCACAAAGATAACATCCTTACCTTGTGATTTGGGAAGTCCGTCAATGAAGTCTGTCTAGAAATGCTTGTCCATATACTGTTAGGAATGCGTAGAGGTTGTAGGATAAGCTTCCAAATTTGGTTTAAACCTTTGACACACATCACAACTCCTTACAAATTGCTTAACATCTTTCCTCATCTTCCTCCAATAGATTATAGAACAAAGCTTCCTCCAATAGATTATAGAACAAAGCTTTTAAGTGGTGACTTTGACTCCTGAGTGTCCCCCTATCGGTCCACCATAAACTTGAGCTAACAATTCATTTCTCAAGTCTCCATTGTTGCCTACTACTTTACCCTTTCTCCTCAACTGCTGATTACTCCATGGGGTAGGGACCTTAAGCATTTAATGTCAACTGCAACTTAGATATTAATGTCTGCGAGGATTGATCTTGTTCCCCTCTCTTTATCACCCCTTGGTATAGATGAGTAGAAATGACAGAAGTGCTAACCATACTTAAAAGTTAAGCAGGATTTTACATTCTAAATAAGGCATCAGCATTGACATTATCCACCCTTTCTTATAAACAATCTCATAATGAGAGCCCATAAGCTTTGGTAACCATTTGAGTTGAGCTAGAGTAGACATTCTCTCATCCAACAAGTATTTAAACTGAAATGGTATGTTCTTATCTTAAAGTGCCTGTCCAACAAGTACCCTCTCAATTTCTCCAATGCTCTTCTCATATGTGGACTTTTAACTATTGGATGACCTTTTTGAAGTAAGACTGCCCGTATTCCCACCCTATAATAAACTCTTTGTTAAAATCAGATAACCTTAACACTAAAAGTTGTTTATGCATCACTTGTCTAAACCAATCCTCTTTTCTTCAATAACTGAGTCAAAGGTTTGCTCACAAGTGCATAACCTCCGATAATACCCTGACAACCCCAAAAATCCTCTTAACTATTTACTCCCTCCGTCTCAAAATTATTGTCGGGAGACAAGAATTACAAAGTTTAATAAAAGTGGGGTCACTTTTGTTTTCAACCACTCAAAGAGAATATTCCCCTACTATAGTCTCTAGTTTTTACTTAAAAAGGAAAGTGGACAATTAATTTGAGACATCCCAAAATAGAAATGTGGACAATAATTTTGAGACGGAGGGAGTAGTATTTTTAGGAATAGGCTAATTAGCCATGGCTTGCATCTTAGTTGCATATGTGGCCACCCATTTTTCAGATATAACATGTCCCAAATATTCCACTTGATTAGTCCCAAATAAAACCATCTCACAAACCAGCAAATAAGGTGAACTCGACATCTTTGAATAAAGCTAACTTTTGTAAAATTGAAGACAACATTCCTAAGGATGCTGATTTCGATGTTAGTCTACCTATTGAGTCGGTTCAAGAGGTGAACGAGACGTTAAAAAATTCGCTATATGGGTACTTTATTGGTAAAAGACTTGCGTTTCCCCGTAGTTGAATGGTTTGTGCGTAATAATTGGGTAAAGTATGAAATTGAGAAAGTTACGATGAACAAAAATGGATTCTTCTTTTTCAAGTTCTCGTCTATACAGGGTGCGGAATCTCTTTTACGGGATGGTCCATGGATGATTCGTGGAATTCCAATTTTTCTTAACAAGTGGTCGTCTGAGATAAGTCTTTTAAAAGATGATTTGTCTTGTGTTCCATGATGTTCCTTTGGTTGCTTACACTTTGGATGGGTTGAGCTTGGTTGCTTCAAAGATTGGTACTCCTATGCTTCTTGACTCGTATACTAATAAAATGTGTTTGGAATCATGAGGTAGGAGTAGCTATGCTAGAGCTTTGATTGAAGTTAATGCATCTAATGAATTTCATGATACTCTAGTGTTGGCTTTTCCTAAATTAAAGGGAAGTGGATATACAAAGGAAACTATTCGTATCGAATATGAATGAGAACCGCCTCGATGTAGTACATGTTTGTTATATGGACATCTTATTGATGAGTGTCCCAAAGCTACACCTAAACGTGTAGTAAATGCGGTTGGAAAAGGCAAAGGTCTGACTTCGGGTGCTACTAAGGAGGTGTCGAATGATGGGTTTACCACTGTCAAGCGGAAAGGATCTCACTATAAGCAGGTTTTTGGGTTATCTAAGAATAAGAGAGTGGAATATAGGCAAGTTGTTAAACAACAATCTACTAAAAAGGCATCAAGTCAAAATGATAACACCAACGTGGCCTCTACTTCCAAACAACCTACGAAGGTTAGTAATGTGTTAAATACCTCGAATACTTTTGATGCTCTTAATGAGATAAATGATATAACAATGGATAATGTTTAAATCAAGTGGCGATACTATTTCGCCTACTGCTGAACAATCCTTTACTTCGAATAGTAAAGATTCGGATTTTGGTAATGGAATTGGGAACATGGATAAACAGGCGAGTGCAACTATTGATTCATTTGGCAGTCCAAGTACTACATCTCTCGTTAAAAAGATTAATAATCTAGAAAGTCAAATGATTGAGGGGAAGCTTGTGCTTCTGGGTGATGATGGGAAGCCGCTTCCTATGCAAAAGGAGGCTAATGTGGGACATGTGGGAAACAATGAAAACACCCCTAGCTCGTCCAACGTTGCTCCTTCTGTTATTTCAAATAGCACACCATAGTCACATGGATCGCCCAACTAGCAGTGATTTCCGATCTGGATCGGTCGTTCCCAATCGCGGTACGTTTGCGATCTGGATCGCCGGGGATCGCGAACTGAAACCCATAATCGTCGTTCCCAATCGTCGATCCAAAAATTCACGAATCGCCGATCCAATAATTCACAAGTCGGTGATTTATAGGGCTTGAAAACGCGTTGGAATACTATGTAATACGCCAACTGTGGGAATTTGAAGGGTTCCAATACTCTTTCTTTTGAATGTGTGTAAATGGGAAGTTTTATTAGGGTTGGGAGAAAAGTTAGATGGTAGGCGGATGTAAACTGTGTGTGTTTAGGTCAAATAAAGAATCTGTATATTTTGGTAGTACATATCATAAGACCGTGTCTCATTTTATTTGGAATGGGTTGTGGTTGTGTAGTCTGGTACTTGGTCTATAACGTTTGTTGTTGGACTAGATCCAAAAAAGATTAAAAGGTTGGGCTGAAATGCATAATGCACTGATTTGATCCGAATGCTAATAAGTTTGGTTGCAACGAATAGATTTGTTGATGGGCTATTTATTGGGTTACAAAATGATTAAAACGTGGGCTGAAAATATGTTATACATACAGTCTCTTATCATACAGGGTCTTGTCATACTTTTTTTTATGGTGCATTGGCAAGTCTATTAATATTAATATATCATTGAAGTTTAGTTATGAGTTATGACTTGTGAATGTATATAAAAGTATTTGGTACACCGAACCAAAATATATGGTACACCGAACCGAAGCGAACCGGAATGAGCCTACCCCCCGTCGTACCGGATTTTGAGAAATAGCGAACCGCGTTCCAGTACCGCGATCCCGTACCGGAGCGATCCCCGTTCTATGTGACTATGGCACACCCGACATGGTTAAAGGTGGAAAAAAGGTAGGTCATCCGTTTTTAAGGTTGGGAATTTGGTTATTTCCGATAGTAATAGTGATGATGATGATGAAGTTCTTGAGGACTACAATGAAACTACTAGTTATATGGCATTTTACGGTGCTAAAAATGGTAGTGGAGTAGGCATGAAGAGCTTATATGAGCAATGGAAGGAAGACACCAATGATCAAGACCCTTATTATGATGATACCTTTGATGACTATCGTTTGACTAGTGCTCAAATGAAGTATGCTAACGCATATGACTTTAATCTTCGTGGTCAAATTAGATAGGTGTTTATTTTATTTTGCATAAGTATGGCATGTCATTTCTTATGCTAGTTTAGGTCTTAAGCACTGTAGGCACGTTTGGTTTGCTTTTTTGGGCTGAGGTGTGGGACTCACCCACACCCGTTGTACTTAATTGTTTTTTTGGAGTAATAATATNAACCAAAAGGCAAAAGCATCACGTCAGTAATAAAAAGTGGTATTCCAAGACTGTCACTTAAATTTTTTACATCCACCCCTTCACATTTATGCCCTGGCACATACTTCTAACCACAGTAAAAGCATAAGTGTTCCTTACGTCCTCATACTCCCTAATATTGATTTTATATTTCAATTTTTTTACTCAGACATGGGATCATCATACACATTACCAAATCGTACACTTCCCAATTCACAGGTAACCTTTAGTCTTAACAAATTGCTTGTGCCACAACAAAGCCTTAACATACAAATGTATTGCTATGAGATTTACCTTTTGGGTGGGTTATTGACGTCCAGATAGGCGTCGCTCACTTAGGCCAGTTTATAGACGTGGGACTGACCAACTCGCAATAGGTCTCACTCCTAAACACCCATCCTCTTACATCATCACCATAGAACTTTGGAAACTCAATCTTGGCCATCATACTATGCTGTAACTGATTCCGTGTGTTACCATTACCCATTTGTCGATTTTGCAAACTAAGCCCAGTTATATTGCTAGCCATTTCATCCATTGCTAGCCATTTCATCCATTGATCTCTCTCTGTAAGATACCTCCCAAGTTTCATCATCAAGAACCATTGGGGTTACTTAAGGGTCCACCATATCTAACTAACTCGGGATTACCCGTACAACCAAGATGTAAAGATCTCTAATATGATCAATTGATCACTAAATATTAGAGATAAACGTGTTTTGTGAATCAATGAATCCTACACTACATATTTTGGATTGGAATATAGAATGAAATGAGTTTTGTAGAACGTATTTTGGATTGGAAACGTATTTTGATCGGAAAAATAACTGATTAATGCGTATAATCGGAAATTTGACCGGAAATTGAATAGAATGACTGTTGTACGGTGGATTTTGGTGTTTTATGGTGCCAAGAAAGTGCTCTGATACCACTTGATAGCACTTCTAGGGATCAATTAAGTTTCGTTAGAAGATTACAACTAAGTAGGTCAATCAAGAAGATAAGAAACAGATTAACGAAGCTTTAGTTGAATTATCAATGGAGTGGAATGTTTGTTACAAGTTGGAATTGAATGATTACACAAGAGGAAGCGATTACATATCAAAAGCTAATTCACCAAATGAACAACTAAAACTATTTGAACTATATTTTGGCGCCAAAGTTAGTTATGAGGTGTTGGAGTAATGGTAAGTTATGAGCTGTTGAAGTAATACACGTGCACCTCACATGCCTGGCTTAACCCACTCATGTGCACCTCACGTGCCAAACAACTTTTTTTTTTGGTAAAGGGTACCATCGTGAGCGAAGATGGTATTAGAAAGAGATGGGGAGAGTATCCTCCTCTCTCTTTAACGAGGGGAACACCGAAGGAAGGGGGGAAGGAGAGAACCATAGCCAACATTTGTTACCCGAATGCTACTACTCGAGGATCAGCCAAGAAGAAGTTAAGGTTGCATTACAGAAGATGGGTAGAAAAAAAGCTGTAGGCCCGGACCAAATACCCATAGAAGCTTGGAGGAGCCTAGGAGATGAGGGGGTAAAATGGTTGACTTGCCTTTTCAACAAGATCTTCTCTAGCGCCAAGATGCCAGAAGAATGGAGACTCAGTGAAGTCATCCCCATCTTCAACAACAAGGGAGACGCGCAAGTGTGTAGCAACTATAGGGGTATTAAGCTACTTGGTCACACCATGAAGCTTTGGGAGAGAGTTATTGAGAGGAGGTTAAGAAGGGAGACAAGGGTGATTCGGATTTATGCCAGGGAGGTCCTCGGTCGAGGCCATCCACCTCCTCAGAAGTCTTAAGGAGAAGTATAGAGAAAGACAGAGAGATTTGCATATGGCTTTCCTTGACCTAGAAAAGGCTTACGATAGTGTCCCACGAGAGTTGATTTGGAAGACTAATAGAAAAAGGGACCCCAAGGAGATACTTAAGAGTCATTAGGGATATGTACGAGGGGGCGATGACCCGCGTACGGTGCACGGTGGGGTGCACTGTGTTTTTCCCGATGGAAGTTGGACTTCACCAAGGATCAGCCATTAGTCCGTACCTCTTCGCCCTGATTCTCGATGAGATAACAAGAGGGATACAAGAGGGCATCCCTTGGAGCATGATATTCGCTAACGATATTGTATTGGTTGCAGAATCTGCCGAAGGGTTAAACTACAGACTAGAGCACTGGCGAGAGGCATTGGAAGACAATGGTCTTCGGGTAAACAGAGAGAAGACCGANCAAGGACCAAATCTGTAAATATTTCCAGGGACCAATCTTGGCATTTGTTGATACTTCAAGGACTAATATAAACATTTTGAGCTCAATCACGATCAAGGCTTGAGAAAATGCTTCTCCGGCTACGGCTTTTATTCACTCTTCCATTCTCTTGCTCGTGTTGCGTTTTTCTCTTGATTTTTGTCCATATCTCACATATCCGTACCTGCACTTGTAAAAACACAAAAACAACAAATCTTTGGCATTTTGTTAGTGCTTTGGTCGTTTATGGTCTTTATTTGGTAAACAAATGATATGTGATTTAACACATATCACATCCCTTGGAGCATGATATTCGCTGACGATATTGTATTGGTTGCAGAATCTGCCGAAGGGTTAAACTACAGACTAGAGCACTGGCGAGAGGCATTGGAAGACAATGGTCTTCGGGTAAGCAGAGAGAAGACCGAATACATGAGATATGATTTCGGTAGCAACGAGATCGGCCAAAACAAGGAGTAAGTTCGTATCGGCGACCAGATTCTTCAACCTAAGGAGTATTTTAGATATCTGGGTTCGGTGATACACAAATCAGGAAGGATAGACGATGACGTTACCCACCGTATTAGAGCAGGATGGGCGAAATGGAGGGCGTCGTCAGGAGTATTCTGTGATAAGAAAGTCCCCTTTAAGCTTAAGGGAAAATTTTATAGGGTAGCGATCAGACCAGTTATCTTGTACGGGTCAGAGTGTTGGCCTATCACGAAAGCCCAAGCTAACAGAGTGGAAGTGGTAGAACTGAGAATGCTAAGGTGGATTTGTGGTAAGACCATGCTTGACATGATCCTGAACGGAGTTTTCAGAGCAGAACTTGAAGTTGAAACCATAATCTCGAAGATGCGAGAAGGAAGGTTGAGGTGGTTCGGTCATGTCAGGAGAAGGCCACAGACTGCGCCTGTAAGGAGAGTCGAAGAGCTGAGGGTCGACGGTTTGAGAAGGAGGGGAAGACCTAAGCTTAGGTGGGAGGATAGACTTAGGCTAGACATGAAGGAGCTTCTCTTGTCAGAGGACATGATCTCAGATAGGAACGCGTGTAGAGCTAGGATTAGAACTTGCGGGTAGTTTCGGGCGAGTGGCAGGAGGTTGTCTTTGCGTCTGTGTCTTTTCGCCTTTGCTCTTTAGGATTTTTAGTCCCTATGCTCTTCCCCTTTAGGTTTTTAGGAGGCTAGTGGAGTTTCTTTTCCCTTTGCCTTAGCGTTAGCCCCTCTGGCCTTAGCTTTAGCCCCCCTTGCGTTGCCTTGCTTTGGCCCCCTTGCGTTGCCTTAGCTTTTTCCCTTTGATTTGCCTTAGCTTTAGTCCCCTTGCGTTGCCTTGCTTTGTTTTTGTGTTGTTCTCCTTGCCTTTGCCCGCTTGCCTTTGCGTTCGTGCTTGTGTTTGTTTTGCCTTTTCTTTCCTGGTATCTCATGCGGTGTTTGGTTTCTTGCCTTCCTTTTTGCCCTCTTTGCTTGGTTTGCTTGCTTTACTTGTTTTGCCCCTTGTTCTATGTTAGGTGATCTGTGCTTTTTTGTTTGTCTTTTATCCTAGGCCCCTTGTTNTGCGTTCGTGCTTGTGTTTGTTTTGCCTTTTCTTTCCTGGTATCTCATGCGGTGTTTGGTTTCTTGCCTTCCTTTTTGCCCTCTTTGCTTGGTTTGCTTGCTTTACTTGTTTTGCCCCTTGTTCTATGTTAGGTGATCTGTGCTTTTTTGTTTGTCTTTTATCCTAGGCCCCTTGTTTGATGGCTCCTTTTTGTTTGGTCTTTGTTTGGTGTTCTGCTTGGTTTGCTTGGCTTTTCCCTTTTGTCTTCTTTTTGCTTTTACTTGCTGCTCTCTTGCTCCTTGCATTTATGGTTTCTATATCACTCACACATGTGCACGGGCCGGAGGTCTCCCTAGTCTCTCTACTCCGGTTTTGCCTGGGGTAGGGGTAGGATCTGTCTACACTTCTACCTCCCCCATACCTCGCTCTTGCGGGATTGGGTATGTTGTTGTTGTTGTTGGTTTATACCCGGTGAATATATAAAAAATTATAATGTTGTTAGGTACATGGGAGGATAGTAATGAGCCATCTTAAGAAAAACCTAACAAGACACTATATGCTTTGCACATACACAAAACATAACAACCAAAACCGAACCACGACCTAGAGGACCTACGCAAGATAAGCAATACACACAAGGACCTCTAGATACTAACTAATCAGCCACCATATGATATAATACTCGAAATCTTCCACGTCCTATACATTTGTTCAACACGAAGCTTTTTCTTGAACCTAATTGATGCAATCTTTAGCCTCTCAATATCAGCCACAATCTTGGACAACTGCTCCAGATTTCTTTCACCTTTTCCATGAACTCTGTTGTTGCGTTCTTGCCATACGAAATATGAAGAAGTAGCTACGATTAGACGACCAACAATAATAGTAACATTATTCCTATGAGCAATAGGGAGTAACCAATCAACAATGTCACTCCATTTAGACGAAACGAAGCTTATTTCAGCCTTGTTCAATACTTTGATCCAAACTTGCGACGAATAAGCACACTCGAAGAAAAGGTGATCATGAGAATCAGGTTGCACTTTGCATAGCGGACTCCGAAGCAGGTTTAAGTCAATATTGCCTATCAGATTTCATTAGGTCCAAAGGCAGTGTTAATCTTGTTAGGATACAACTATTTCAGCATGTGACATATGCATATCAGGCTGTTTAAGTAAAGCTATTATGATCTTAAGACCTTTACCTCATATGGTTGTCTAGGTTGCTCTTGCACGTTCGTGTTTAAATGCAGCTTCTGGTCTTCAGGAGAGAGCAGCCGGTGCTCTCTGGGGATTATCAGTTTCAGAACCCAATAGGTACATATAAAGCTATATTATATGCTTTAATAGAACAGCGAAAGAAATCAGATTTCCAAAAAGTTGTAAATTATTTGCTGTTAATTCTTTCATACTCATCTTTCGTGATGCAGATATTTTAGTCCCATATTTTCTATTAATTTTGTACTGCAATTCATAATTTCCGTTTTCCACTTCATCTTTTTAGCATTGCAATTGGACGAGAAGGGGGTGTTGCAGCGCTCATAGCCCTAGCACAATCTGAGAATGACGTGAGCAGCTTTCTTCTATCTCTAGCTATAAACGCGCTCTCTGTTTTTTAATGTTTGATACTTGTTTAAATCTGTATGTGTGTAGTGCTTACTAATCGACATTTGACATAGAATCATAGTAGTTATGGCATGCACGTTTATGCATGGCGATAAGTAGGAAAAAGGCGAGCAGCTTTGCGCCTGGCATTGGCATGGAGCAAAACAGAGCTCTCTTATGTGTTCAGGCCTTAAAAGTGTAGGGCTTCTGAAAATTCATTGGTAACAAAGATCAAATAAGCGGACATGAAACAAATTGAAGAAAACAATGTTATTACGTTTATTAATTATCTGAGAAAGGCAGAAACGCGAGGCTACTTTTAATTAATAAGGGTAACATACAAAAATGAAAAACAAACGACATCTGATCTGAAACAGGAGAAACCAAAACAAAAATTAGGACACTTTGTAGTCTCCTGTTTGATTCTCGTGCACATCAAGTAATAAACATATTCATTTCTCCATGTAATATAAAAGAACCACAAAAAAATTTGTTGAATGATGACAACATTGGAACCACTTTGGAGGAAAGAAGATGAAAGAAGGGAGCCAAATAAATTGCATAATTTTCTTCTTGGAGATCAGTGATTTTGCAAAGCTATTAATCCATAAAAATGTTGATCATGCTTATACTGTTCGTATAGTATCAAGATGTCCATGAAACTGCTGCCGGGGCTCTTTGGAATCTTGCTTTCAACCCAGGAAATGCTCTGCGTATAGTGGAAGACGGGGGAGTGCCAACTTTAGTTAATCTTTGTTCTTCATCTTCATCAACTATGGCGCGTTTCATGGCTGCATTGGCTTTGGCATACATGTTTGATGGCAGGTATGATATTATTTACTAAAACTGGACTGTTTGTTCTTCTGTTTCTGAAGATATATTAGGATCTATTTGGTTCCACCATTTCCCTTTGCATTTTGTCATTATTTGTTTTCCTCATGTAAAGTAAACTGGCTCAAATCTTCACTCCACATATGTGGAGTCCGTAATATAAAAATGCTAATTCCCTTAGTTGAGTATGTACTTTTATTGTCATGATAAAAAATCTGTTTTTGTGATAATCTTTTGTGCTGACACTTCATAGAAAAAGGACCATTTTCAGTTAGCCCATTGTGATTTGTTTCGCTTTTTAGTATATGTCTTGATCTATGGTATGATTAACATGATAAGAGTAACTAGCCATTGCTCACATATGTAACAGTCATGTGGTCGATCATGTTTAGTTTGCATCTTCTGGGTTGACGTTTTGGTCTTGGTTTAAGAAAGTTTAAAATTTATAAATAAATAAAAGACGATAGAAAATTATAACGAGGTTTTTTGGTTTTGGACAGAATGGATGAATTTGCTCTGATAGGGAGTTCATCAGAAGAAACTTCAAAGAGGATTAACCTAGAGGGGGCCAGAAGAACGGCCTTAAAACATATCGAAGCTTTTGTGCGTACGTTTTCTGACCCACAAGCTTTTTCGGCTGCTGCTCTATCATCAGCTCCAGCAGCATTGGCACAAGTTTCAGAATCGGCTTGCATTCATGAAGCAGGTCATTTAAGATGCAGGTTTGCTCCCTCTATTTCTGTGAACTTGGTTGGGTCAGTTTTGGGTGTTTTTAATAGAACAAGACTAGTTTTTTTGGTTAGGCCAATTTTAATATTTGATGCTCATTATAAGTTCATAATATTTTCAGTGGAGCTGAAATAGGAAGATTTGTAGTGATGTTACGGAATCCTTCATCAGTACTCAAGGCATGCGCTGCATTTGCCCTTCTTCAGGTAAAAATCGGTCGAATCCTTTGCTACAATTTATATTAAAAAAGCAGTGCTCTTATTTTGTCGTAACATCTTTCAGTTCACTTTTCCGGGAGGGCGTCATGCAGTCCACCATGCGGGCCTCTTACAAAATGCTGGTGCGGCTCGTGTTCTAAGAGCTGCAGCTGCTGCAGCCTGTGCACCATTAGAAGCGAAAATATTTGCAAGAGTTGTACTCAGGAATCTCGAGCACCACCAGGTAGGATCTCAAGTGTAACGTAACTCAACTGAACACAACATTTATGATAAAATGCCAGAGTCAAAGTTATGTACATGTTAAGTGAACCCCTTCCCCCAACCTTCTCTGTGATCGTATGCGAGTGTATGATCTTGTTTTATCGTAGTGAATAGGTCTTTTTATTTGACTGTAGGTTTGTATGAGATTTGATTTTGTATTTAGTCATTTATAGATCAGTAGTTTCATACTATGCCCTAAACAATACAATACCTATGAATTATCAACATGTCGTTTCAAGAACTTGGTAGATAAAACAATTTGTCAAATTCCTAGACGATGTACAAACAAAAGTTTTAGTAAGTACTTATAAATGCGAAGGTTGTCTTGATAATATACTTCTTAATGTCAGATAAATCTCCTACACCTTTAGCGAGTTTTATTCCTGGGTTTAGAATGGAAAGAATTGAGTAAGCATGATTGAAATCATCCATTATAGTTCAAGGTATTAAAGTTATCCGTCAAACTAACCTTTTTTGTCAAAGAGATTATTAGCAACTTCTTAAATTGCAATCAAATGCAGAAGAAAAAAAAGTTCAAGGAAAATTTTTGTACTCGTATTTTTTTTAAAGTGATTCAAGCTTTAAACCATTCTACCTTCTCGAACACATTTTGTGGGGTTTTTTCACCAAAGATTAACAAATGCTAATCAGTAATCAACATTCTTCTTTTAACAGTTACACTTTTATTAAATCACATTGGACTTGAACCCTGTAATACATATATTTGTTTCGGCATAAACACATTCTGAGACTAACCGCACCTGTCATATTTACTTGACCATTACTCGATTCTGTATTGTTAACAATTAACGGCACACCATCTCACTCTCCCTTACTAACCATTTAAACTTGTGTACCTCACCTTACTCCTGCCATAGTAATTTTACCTTTTTTTTAAACAGTAAATAACTCGATTCTTAAAAGTGATATAAATAAGTTATAGATATATTAAAGGTAAAGTATAACATAAAACATAAACACAAAGATTAAAAAAAAAAAAAATGCAATTTGTATTTTGCCTTAATCTATGCCTTTATAGATATCATATAATCTCGCTTCTCGCCTTCTAAATGACCGTGAGACCTGTAATAGAATCGAGGTTCCTTTTTGTGATGTTTCTCTAATTCAAACGAGGTCTCCTTTTCTTTTTGAGCGACGACCTTTTTGTTTTGTTCTAGTTGTTCTGTTTCTATTGCCATATACTCAGCTTTTGTTGTTTGATCAGCTTTTTATTGGAAAATAATATAGAGTATTTGTTTCCACTACTAAAAGGACTACACCGACGGTCAGTTCCGTCTATAGTAATCTGTAGCCAAAAATTGCCAACATAATTATCTGTTGATTCTCCGTTGGTGATTTAGCGACGGAACATTGACGATAATTACAAACATTAGCGACGGATTACCAACAAATATTATTGTCTGCATTCTGACGGATAACACCAGTAGTTTTCCTGACCAAACTGTAGTGACAGATTGCCAACAAAATCAAACTTTTTGTTTCTAGCAATTCTCAACCAACATATGCGATTCATTCCCGTAAAGATTCTAACACACAGAAGACTCCTTACCTTAGGAGCGGGATGAGTGATACATCCGGCGAGCGCCGGTGAAGAACACAAGGAAAGCAGGAGCTCGGGTATTGAGATATTCCATCAAGAGAAAGGAGGCAGACTGGTAATAAGGCCGACCGCATAGGGGGAGGAAACCGAAAAGCTAAGCTTTGCGGAGCGGCGCTAATTTATCTCGTGATTGTACGGCTTAATAAAACTTTTAAACAATAAACTTGATAATAAAAAAGAGGCTAACAAATTCATCGTCTTATTTCAAGATCCTTAGTGACGGATTACCAATTGAATTTGTTAGTCGATAATCTGTCGGTATGCCGTCGGTATTACACTGTAATCCTGTTGACAATCACTGACGGATTTATGTTCGTCGGTAAATCTGTCACTCTTGCTCTGTTTTCTAGTAGTGTTCCATGATTCCTATTCTCTCCAGCAAACGGATATACCTTTTGTCCATCGTCGTATTTTTTCGAACAACAATTTTAACTATCTCACAATGTTTACACCACAAATCTATCTCACATGTCCTAAGCAGGACTTGAACCCACAATCATTTGGTTGGAGAGCTTATCACATAACATGGGAAAGATTCCGAAGGAGCGGTCGATCATACCCCTTGAGAAGGGTGTTCAAGGACGTCGTCAACGTTGCTTTGGTATTGTGGGTGATTTGGAAAGTTTCAATCCAAATAATGTTGAAGGCGCGGACAACTAGCCAACAACTTGTTCTTTTGGCTTTGCAACAGTGAGGCACACTGCCATTTTTACTCGGTTATATGTGAGAGGGGCTGAGGGGGTCATGTAGCACGGGTAAGGATGAAATGATGCGTGCCATGCAGCTTGGACCTCACATTTGAGTTTATGCTCGATTGCGGCCAGCCTAAGAAATATATCATTTGTATTATATTCGTGCAACATGTTGCACAATCTTAAGTGTTGCATCACTTTTGAGATTTTATTTTTTTAAACAATGCATACATGCATGATTAACATTTTTTTATTTCTTAGTTTACAATTGGTCTGTGTTATGATATGACTAATTAAATTACGTTTGTTTTATAATCTTAAGTCAACCGTAGTGTTCTTAACCAACACTCATTTGATTATTAAAACCATATACAGCAGTACTTCACTATCACTTCATCTTTTTTACGAAAAAGTTGCAACATCTTCAACTATAATAAAAGCATTCTTATTATCTTAACTTCAAACAGACTAATAATCCAAAATTTCAAATTCTGGTTAATCAAATAATGAAAAATTAACAACTAACTTGACGAAAGTAACGTAGGTTTAGCAACTAACCGGTCAAGCTAACACAACTCGTTCGAAGGTTTTGTTTGACAAAATTTAAAATAAATGGTCAAATAGATTGAGGCATGGTCTGTCTAACCTACTACGTACAACAATATAAACCAATAACAAGTCTATATGTTACAAGATTTGGAACATAGTTAATGGCATAGTTCTTCAAGACATTATAAACTTCAATGTACAAACAGTCAAAAACAACGTCGTAGAAGCATATTCGTACTCAAGATTCTCGGAATCTCGTTAATATTTTGAATTGGAGATAATGTTTTGTTATTTTAATACATTGGTTGAGATGGGTAGTGTGGAGAAGATGGCCATTATTAGATACACATGCATGAGATGATGGTGATGGATGGTANCCGTCGGTATTACACTGTAATCCTGTTGACAATCACTGACGGATTTATGTTCGTCGGTAAATCTGTCACTCTTGCACTGTTTTCTAGTAGTGTTCCATGATTCCTATTCTCTCCATCGTCGTATTTTTTAGAACAACAATTTTAACTATCTCACAATGTTTACACCACAAATCTATCTCACATGTCCTAAGCAGGACTTGAACCCACAATCATTTGGTTGGAGAGCTTATCACATAACATGGGAAAGATTCCGAAGGAGCGGTCGATCATACCCCTTGAGAAGGGTGTTCAAGGACGTCGTCAACGTTGCTTTGGTATTGTGGGTGATTTGGAAAGTTTCAATCCAAATAATGTTGAAGGCGCGGACAACTAGCCAACAACTTGTTCTTTTGGCTTTGCAACAGTGAGGCACACTGCCATTTTTACTCGGTTATATGTGAGAGGGGCTGAGGGGGTCATGTAGCACGGGTAAGGATGAAATGATGCGTGCCATGCAGCTTGGACCTCACATTTGAGTTTATGCTCGATTGCGGCCAGCCTAAGAAATATATCATTTGTATTATATTCGTGCAACATGTTGCACAATCTTAAGTGTTGCATCACTTTTGAGATTTTATTTTTTTAAACAATGCATACATGCATGATTAACATTTTTTTATTTCTTAGTTTACAATTGGTCTGTGTTATGATATGACTAATTAAATTACGTTTGTTTTATAATCTTAAGTCAACCGTAGTGTTCTTAACCAACACTCATTTGATTATTAAAACCATATACAGCAGTACTTCACTATCACTTCATCTTTTTTACGAAAAAGTTGCAACATCTTCAACTATAATAAAAGCATTCTTATTATCTTAACTTCAAACAGACTAATAATCCAAAATTTCAAATTCTGGTTAATCAAGTAATGAAAAATTAACAACTAACTTGACGAAAGTAACGTAGGTTTAGCAACTAACCGGTCAAGCTAACACAACTCATTCGAAGGTTTTGTTTGACAAAATTTAAAATAAATGGTCAAATAGATTGAGGCATGGTCTGTCTAACCTACTACGTACAACAATATAAACCAATAACAAGTCTATATGTTACAAGATTTGGAACATAGTTAATGGCATAGTTCTTCAAGACATTATAAACTTCAATGTACAAACAGTCAAAAACAACGTCGTAGAAGCATATTCGTACTCAAGATTCTCGGAATCTCGTTAATATTTTGAATTGGAGATAATGTTTTGTTATTTTAATACATTGGTTGAGATGGGTAGTGTGGAGAAGATGGCCATTATTAGATACACATGCATGAGATGATGGTGATGGATGGTACATTGGAGGCGATTATTGGTTTTATCAAGGTTATAGTATAAATTGGTCGTTTTGGTACATTTGATTTGGTGTACGTTGCCGTAATGACAATTAGTACATTTATTGACTTGATTGTTGTGGTAGTGACATTTTTAGTATATTTGTTAATTTGGTT
This sequence comes from Artemisia annua, assembly GCA_014162995.1. NCBI lineage: Eukaryota > Viridiplantae > Streptophyta > Magnoliopsida > Asterales > Asteraceae > Artemisia > Artemisia annua. The sequence continues at coordinate 70,394 of LBNU01002457.1, forward strand.
GTTGTGGTGATTTGTAGACGAAAGTTAGTGGTTGTAAATGAGCCGGTGTAGGGTTGAGACGGAGTGCGGAATTGGCCTTTTGAGGTCGTTCTTTTGGCGTTGTGTTTTAATCAGGAGAGTTGTGAAACATATAGTCAGGTTTAAAATATTGAGGGAAATAATGTTGAAAGTACAAACAAAAATATTTGCAAGTTTTTTTTTTTTTTTTTTTTTTTTTTTTTTTTTTTTTTTTTTTTTTTTTTTTTTTTTTTTTNTTCTAGAATGAACCTAGGACAAATTGGCTCATCAATATCTAGAAGACAATCAAAGTTGATGGTTGCTAAGTCTTGACGAATGGAGGTTCCTTCTAGGAAGGATGGATCGATGGTTCTCTCCTCATGAACATAACGTTTCTCTAAGCCCTTAAAGACGTTGACTCGGTGTGGAGTAAGACCTTTGGTCATATGGTGTTTGGGTAGATACTTGATGGTGCCTTTGTGATCGGAGAATGTTGCGGGAGGCATGTTGATTCCTAAAAAGCACAAAATTTTACATTTTAGTTAAGGTCAATGACTTTTATAATGTAAATGTTCTAGTGTGTGCCTTTATGCAAGCAATGTGGAGGTATGGTTATCTTGACTCATTTTGATGCTCAAAACATTTTATAATGCACATTTTGTTCTAAAACACACGATAACCCAAACGCTCCTCATTCAATGTAGCTTCAATTGAATGTACCCAAAAATGCATACTGGTTATGCACTCTCTTTAGCATTCAAGAGATTTTGTGCAAATGATGTTTTCATAATGGCGATGGTGTATAATGGCATTAATTTGTGTGCATATATATATATATATATATATATATATATATATATATATATATATATATATATATATATATATATATATATATATATATATATATATATGTGTGTGTGTGTGTGTGTGTGTGTGTGTGTGTGTGTGTGTGTGTGTGTATTAGTGTGTAGTTAGTGTGTGAGAGAGAGAGAGAGGAAAAAATAAAAATAAAAACACTAGTTGATTAATTGTAACTAAATATTTAAATATTTACTGTAATATATTGCATTACCTTTTATAAGTAAGGGTATTATAGTATAATAAAATTACTCATTTTGTAAGTTTTTAATCAAATGTGTTTTTTTTTATGTGTAGTATATATATAGATATAATACTAAACTATCAAATTTTTTTATGTAAAAAGTCAAAAGTAAAAAATAAAAATATTGCAGCATATTAAAGGAGTGTTTGTCTTTGCGTTATGGAGCGGATTATTAGATTATCACGTTTGAAAAACGTAATAATTTAGTAAAAGGTGTTTGGATGACAAGTGACAAAAAGCGATTATCTGCTTTTTCGTCCTTTGAAAACGTGGTTATCAAAAAGTAAGTAGTGACCTGTGGGCTGTGGCCACAAAACGCAAATATGGTTTTGCTGTCAATTACGTACGTACCCTCAATTTTCTACTCATACAGCACCACTTGCATGATAATTTTGATAAATTTACATGATAAGCCATTAAATAATCTAATTTGCCAAACACTCAAAAAATTGATTATTTGATTATTGCGATTTCAAACAACATAATCAAATTCAAACACTATATTTCAAAACCACGATTTGCAACAGCTGATTATCTGATTATCCGTTTTCAAATCGCATAATCTATTTTCAATAAGCAATCCCAAACATCCCCTAAAATAATCAAGACATTCTCAAAATCTTAACTTCAAACAACCCAATAATCCAAAATTTAAAACTCTGATTAATCATATAAAGAACTAACTTTAAATTGACCGACTTAACAATGTAAATTAGGAAAAACAGACTATATCAAACGTTTAAAAACCAACAGATTTTCAAGATCGTACTAACTCTATTTATGTTCTCTAGCTTTCGTAATTACTGTGACATAAAAGCATAGATTCATCATTCAAGTTCCCTACATGCTTTTATAGCCTAAGTAACACAGGTTTAATTTATCATACTGACTGGTCAAGCAAACACAACTCATTTGAAGGTTTTGTTTGACAAAATCTTAAATGAATGGAGAAATCAATCATTCAATCATCAGTCTATATGCACGTCTATAGCTTTGGAAAATAGTTAATGCTAGCTATAGTTAAAGACACTGGTAAAATTAGACTTTAATGTACCAAATGTTTCGACACCTTAATTTTACTGGTCCAAATGATACAAAATAGGGGATGATAATTACACGGAGAGCAGATTCAATGTTTTGAAACTCTATTCGATTTGGCCGGTTGAACCGCTTTTGGCCGAAAAAATAGGCAAAAAATGAACCGGTTCTTTGAGGTTTCAAAACCGAGTTTTACCCGTCGAGTTTCATGTGACCCAAGTAAACACGGTTGATCAAAGTTGGTCGTATTTGATATTTTTCTTTTAATTTTATGTTACAAAAGATATATGATAAGTTTGGATTGATTGTGGTGATGATAATGTTGTTTTCAGGCTTAAAACTTGTATTATCGTTTAATTGTATGCGTTTGATATTGTATAATATATGTATGTGATTGGTATTTAACTTTTTAGGTTTTATGTATGTATGATATTCAATTGAGAAAAGTGAATATGAGGCTGTCTCACATCTAAGCTTACATGCGAAACCATAAAAAATCACTAAAAAATACATCATTTTGGTTATTATTTTTTCAAAATTCGAGTAGTGGAACTAATATACGCATAGTGGAACTAATAATCCTCCTAATGATCCCAAGGTTGATACTGCTAGTGGTACTGGAGTGAAGTCAGTTACTTACGCGGGTGCTACTTCTAATGAACCTCAGAAAAACGCATCTAATTTTCGAAGGTTGGAATGTAGCAAAAAGAAGGATGATGTTGGCCTCTCAGTTCCAATGAAAATTGTGGAAGAGGTGAACACGAGGTTTGAGAACACTCTCTACGGATACTTCCTTGGTCAACGCCTTGCGTTTCCTGTTGTTGATTACTATGTACGCAATGCATGGGCAAAGTTTGGTGTGCAAAAGGTAATGATGAATGCAAAGGGGTTCTTCTTCTTTAAGTTCACTTCGAAGAAAGGTGTTGATGATGTGCTTGAAAACGGTCCTTGGTTGATCAGAAATGTTCCTATTATTCTCAAACCATGGAATTTGAACACAAATCTACTTAAAGAGGATTTGACTAACATCCCGGTGTGGGTCAAGTTCCATGATGTTCCCCTTGCTATGTTTTCTGATGATGGCCTCAGTCTTCTAGCCACACTGATTGGCACGCCCAAAAGGTTAGATGCTTTTACAAGCCAAATGTGCAAGGAATCGTGGGGCCGTAGTAGTTTTGCTAGATGCATGATAGAAGTGAAGTCGGATGAGGTGTTGCGGGATAGCCTCACTGTTGAGATACCATTACTTGATGGTTCGGGTTCGACTATTGAGAAGATTCGGGTTGAGTACGAATGGAAACCACCTCGGTGTGATAACTGTAAGATCTTTGGTCATACTCTGAGTGATTGTCCTAAAGTCGTTGCACCTCCAGTTCAATCTACTAAGTCTGTTAATGATGGTTTCATGACTGTCAATAATAGAAGGAAAGGTAAGCAAGGTGGTTCTACAAATCAGGGTAATAGAGGGTTTACTAAACCAGTTGTGGGTAAGCAGTTTCAGTATCAACCCAAGAAGACTCCAACTGAACCTAAGAAGGTGGATGGCACTAAGAAGAGGACTTCTGATGTGCCTAGTACGAGTGGCACTAAGATCTCTACATCTAATCAGTTTGATGCACTTAATATTGATGATGCGGATGCTTTTGGTACTCCGTCTAATGATAACAACAAGGATGTGGATGCTGGTAGTTCAATGGAAATTAATGCGGATAAGTCTAGTACGACAGCTAGTACAATTGAAGTTACTAAGGATGAGTCTAATAAGACAGGTAATACTATGGAAGTTAATGAGGAAGAGTTTAGTAAGGGTTCTACTCCTATTGTTGAAAAAATTGGAAAGCTTGAAAAGTTGCTTATTGATGGTAGAGCAACTCTCGTGGATGATAATGGTCATCCTATCCCGTCGACCTCTGCCACTAAGAGGGGAAACCCATTTTCAAATGTGGGTAATATTGTGTTGTCTGATTCTGAAGATGAGGTTGCCAACCCATTTGATGAGTCTGCTAATCTTTTTGGTGGGGGGCAAGAGTATGAACAAGAGTATGATGACTATGATGATTATGCGAACCAGGTGTATGATCTTCCCAGTAATTTGGATGCTTTTAATGCCATGTATGGTACCAAGCTTCAAGGCCCTATGAAGTAATTCATTTCGTTGTTCTTGTTATCATTGAGTTGTGGTTTGATTTCTAGTTTTTAGAAATTAGGAAGTATCTTGTTATGTAAGCTTTTAGCCTATGTAACGGGCTGAGATGTGAGACTTCACCCATATCCATTGTACTTAAAAGTTTTTTGGTTAATATATTTACCAGGGTGCAGGATTACTCCCCTTTACCCAAAAAAAAAAAAAAAAAATCAAACCAATGTTGAATCTATAGCTAATTTTTTAGTTAATGAAATCACCTAACAATATGATGTAGAAAACGTATGTATCAACGTGAACCCAACTTAAGTGATGTTTTGATGAAATCAAGAGAAAACACTAATATTATAAAGGACATGATACAAATGAGGTAGATTTGATGTTTTTCTTGTTAAAACATCGTAATTTTTGAAGGTTTCGCATGTATGCTTAGATGTGAGACAGCCCCATATTCACTTTCCTCAATTAAATATTAAAGGTTTTATAAGTGTTTGGTGCTCGAAATATTATAATCTACATAAATGAAAAACCGAGTTAACCGGCTGTCGAACAGGTTAAACCGGCGACGTAGTTAAAACATTGAGCAACTTAATTCTCTCGCAGAAATTAAATGTGAAATGGCTTTTTTGGTTCTTACTATCGTAATCTTTTCTTACCACGTGCTTTCTCTTTCAAGCGTTTTGAGCTTAACATTCAAGTTTTAGTAGAGAATATTTCCTACGAATTAACATTGGGCTCCTAAATTCTACCGCTGTGACCATTGAGTCATTTGATAAATCTTTTCTAATAGAATGGATGAGTCCGGCTACAAGAAATAGAATGAATCTATCCTGGAAATCTCACTCGTTTTTATTCCTCACACATCAGTTTCACATTGTGAAATGGTTATATATCTGAGTTCTCACATATAGTTCGCCGGTGTCTTATACCATTGATCGTTATGAAACCGTATACAGTCATCGTCTCCCATCAAAACATGGACGGACCTTAGCGGTGACCGGGGAGGGCCAAACTTTGAGGTTTTACTTATATTTGTTCAAAGGAAATACAACTTTAGTCTTCCCAAATTAACTGATATTGCACTTGGCCCTCCAAATAAATTCATCCAAATTCCGTCTATGTATCGAAACACGAAATAATATATTTAAATCCAACTCATTTGTTTTACCTCAATCCACCTCACGAAAACCTCTGCAACATACCTAGTAGACGGCGGCGCGTGCACGTTAACCGCTGAATAATTTTTTTTAGAATCAAACTCTGAATGAAGGGATGGAATCGTATAAATTGAAATCGTTGGTAAATAGTAGGGGCGGAATCGAGCAGAGCGGAGCCCAAGCCTGCCAGAGCTCGAGCTTGGCTCGTTTAAGTTTTATAAAGCTCGAGCTCGGCTCAGTTCAAGCCTTATTTTTTAAGCTCCAACTCGGTCGTGGTATCGGCTCATTTATACGATTTGGCAATGAAAAATTAAAGCTCGGCTCGTAATATATCTATTTTGAGCTCGTTAATAAGCTTGTTATTGAGCTTGTTAATAAGCTTGCCTATAATACACTAATTCACCATACTTAAGAGGTCGCAAATTATCATGTATATGGCGAAGAAAAAATTAGTATGCTAACACAATCAGAGTTCAATCAATAGATTACAATACATCAAATCCTTTGACATAGAAACTTGACTTCAACTTATTGCAGTGTTTTAGTTTGTTTTTAGTGGCTGTGGTGTTTTAGTATTTCTTATTTGGCAATGGGTGTTGTCACATGGAGATGTGTTTGTCAAAAGGTTATAATGGGTATATAATAAGTGTAAATTAAGTTAACTGATTTAATAATAAAATGGGTAAAAATGATAAAATTGATGTTTAAATTGAGTATATAAGGCGTTATGATTTTTGGTTGGGGAAATATGGCATTTAAGGTTTAATTTGAGTATATATAGAATTAACCCTATATATGTTTAATACTTAAAATATCTTAGCGTCGCTTAGGCTCGTGAGCCCAATCAAGCTTTGTATATAAAGTTCGGGCTCTAGCTCATTTAGGCTTGGCTCGTTCAAGTATTTTACCGACTCGATTTCGAGCTTTTTACGGACGGCTCAACTCATTTTCGCCCCTAATGAAGGAGGAAGGACAACATGGGAGAATATGAAAACGTTAAAATGGGCTGTGGGAGCATAAAAGACCTTTTCAATTCAATTGCCTTGTGCGAAGTGTTTTGTTCCGTGTAAATATCAACTCCCATACAAAATATGTAGAATTAGCTTTTATGCAGCTTTTATACGGAGTGATATTAGAATTAGCTTTTATACAGCTTTTATACGGAGTGATATGATAGTTAGGCAGATACGAGTAATAAATTCGAATACAGCCCCTTAATTAGCTAGACCGGTCCAAACGATATAAAATGAACGTCTCTCTTATACAGGATGTTGCTTAAGTCAGTTGATAATAGTCTTATGATATATGCAAAACTGGTCACATCAACCTATTTACAGTCCAAACGGTTATTTTCTATGTTCTAACTGTAGATTAATTGACAAGTTAATTGTTTATGTTTTATTTACCATCATATATATGCTATGCATAAAAAGTGGAGATTCAAAGAAATGCAAATTTCTACTTTTGGCGAGACGCCATAATTGAAGATATTTTTCAATGAAAAAACTATATGTAGATAAATAATACGTAATAATATAATGCAATGTTGTTCAGTTTACCAGTTATTTCACTTGTCTCAAACTCTATTTTGACTAAGGGGGTGTTTACCAAATTAAGATTAGCCACTTAATTGGAGAGTGAAGCTTTAATGCTCCTCTCAATTAAGAGGCATTAAGGGTGTGTTTGGTAGCAAGAAATAGAGTCAAAGAAAAGGAATTGCAGCCATTTCCTTTGTTTGGTAAGTTAAAGAAATGAGGGGGCGGAGATTTTCCAATTCTCGAGAGTTACTTTGTTTGTAAATTGATTTCCACCCAATTTGCTATGGAAATGGAAATTCTCCGTATTATGCTTTATGAGTGGAGTATTAATAAATAAAAAAACAAAAGTATAAATCCTAAAAGCACGTGCAAGTCACATTCCACCCAAAACCAATTATCAATCAAACCATAATCCCCAAAATTGCTTCTTCTCAAACCAACTTTATCAACCCTAACCCCCAAAATTGCTCTTCCTCACAATGATTTTATCATCTTTTGTCGCTATTGTGGTTATGTGGATATGATTGTGGTTATCGATACGCAATTATTTGTTGATATATATAAATTTTTGATATCTATTGTGCTATTAAGAGACAAAATTTTGTATATATTGATGCAAGAAATATGGTCAGTGAAGAAATTTAGAACAACAATAGGAATCTTTGAAAAATGGTCAATGATAACAATATGAATCGTATTCACTTCATCACTTGTTGGTGTTTGAAAATGGTGGTATGCTTCTACTAATTTAATTGGTAATTGTTTTGCTGTTCATCAAATTTTCTATCAGATGATTATTTATTATTATTATTATTATTATTTTTTATTTTGAGATTTTCTCAATTAACAAAAATATTATTGAATAAAATAATTTATTGCTCATTTCTCGGGTCAAGTCTCTGTTGTTATCAAACAGTGGAATCCATCAAAATTCTTTACTGATTTCTATTATCTGAATTTCTAATCTCTGCCTCATTTCATTTCTCTGAATTTCTCTCTACCAAACATGCCCTAAGGGTTTGGGCCCACTTTTCTTCCCCACTAAGAAAAAAAGAAACACCCCCTAATTAAGGTAACACAAACGTGATACGATAACACATTTGACATAAAGGTAATGCATGTAAGATAATCGCGCATGCATTCTAGTACAAAACTAGTATTAAAAATAATAATAATAATAATACATAGAGAGCGTTGGATTTTGACATTTCGTTCGTTATATACTAAAAAAATGTTTACTAAACCTTGTTCGGTTTTATTTTATTTTGTAATACATTTTGAACCTCGTTAGTTTATTCAATATACATTCGCTGAGTGACGTTGAACAAGTTATTCAGTATTGGCCGCGGTATACATGAAAGGTACGTACAAGGAGTTAGCATATTTGCTAGCACTTCGCATGTGAAGACTTTGACGACTAGAAAGTAGAAACTTCACTTATCTTTGGTCACGTGTAGATAATCAAACATCAACTTGATTGACATTATGCATGATCATGCTAGCATTACTTTGACATATATAGCCTTGGAATTAATTTGAAGCTGTCATTTAGCTAGCAATTCCTTTCCTAACAACAACAAATAAAGCCGCTTGACTAGACTCTAGAGTGGGTAAGTCTACTACAAGGACCATTTAACTAACTTTATTACTCTGTCTAGCTAAAAAAAAAGCGTTAATTGGTCAAAGTTATTTAGCTTGCAAAGTGAGACTACAGTTAATGGATGTATGGACATTATATGCTGCAGGTCACTTAATTAGCTATTGAATTTGTTACATTAGACTCAGCATAAATGCATAATGGTAGAACATGAAGAAAGGGTTCCAGTACCTTCACGTCAGCGCCACATCATCCATTTTTTATTTTTCACTACATTTATCTACATATATACCAGCCATGCACCTTCTAGCTATACCATTTACTCATACTTCACTTAAAAATATATATACACCACCTTAAAAAATACTCCACACTACAATTACGTACACATGCACACACAAATATCATTTTCGCTTCTTATTTTCTGCCTCCACGCGTGAACAAACACACCTTGTAACAAGGACCACGTACGTATGATTTAAGCCAAAATACTCATTCACGTGCGTGTGCTGACATATATACTAATGCTACGTCTGGTCTTGTGAAGACTCCACTGATATAACTATTGTATATCTCATCCAAAGATGTATGGTCGTTCCAGTTAATTTGTACCAATTTGATTATTAGAAAATATCACATGACCGTTTTCTTTTGAATGGTAAAGTGCTGCATGCCTATTACACTACTACAATCGACGGCATCCCCGTCGACATTTTCGTGTCCATCCCGTCGTCATGTCGACGGGTGTATATGATCCCGTCGACATGACGCCGGCATAATCTTGACGGGAGAGCCTCGTCGGGAACGACTCTCCCGTCGACAATCCCCGTCGACATGTGTGGGACCCACACTTTTTTCAGTCAACAAAATTATAACGTGGGGGTTATATTCCCGTCGACA
>LBNU01002459.1:0-16874 GCA_014162995.1 Artemisia annua
ATCTTACGGAAAGGTCATTAATTGAGTTATTTCGTGTTATCTTGAAATTTACTTACAACTCCTATGAGTGGAATAGGAGCACTTTTCACTCCGAAAACATGCCCGAAAAAATGCCTTCTTTTGTGATGTTCCCTTCAAAGTACCTAAAATGAAGAAAGAAACGACTTTGGGTGAAATCCAAACCAAAAAAATACGAATTATGAATTAGGACTCAAACCGACCCCTAAAAATGTAACATTTTTCGTCTCATCACATTCTATTCCACTCATAGGATTTATAATTTCAAGTTACGTATATTTATTTTCTTTAAATAAATATAAACATATGATTATAGTTTTTAATCAATGTACCAAACCTATTCGACTAAGAGCACTAATATTTTTATATATTAGTCACAATTCCATTAAGTTTATTAAAATATATTTATTTTATATTTTGGAGGTTACCAAAGATTAAACTTATACTTGTACATTTATACAACAAGAATTGTACCAACATAGCAATATCTATTAAAATACCCAATGTTTACAAAAATTATATTTTTATAATTGTTACAACTTTATTATATCCCGGTTATTCACGTTATATTTTGTTTTTAACTAACCCGGTACCCGATAACGCTAAAACTACAAAACTATACACTAAACGGTACCCCGTAAAATCAATATTGTGCAAAATTTGTGACTAATCTACCACCTCATTGAGGTGGCCGGCCTAGGGAGTACCAAGGACACTTGTTGTCCTCAAGAACATCTAACATATTCACTAACACCAAAATTATTTCTCATAGTTGCATGTAAAAATTTTGATCAAGAAGAAAATTTCTCTCTTCCTCCTTTGCTTCCTCTTGCTCGTTCCATATACAAGACCCAAGGATGATCAAGTTTTACAAGTACAAAATATTTTACAAGACTTAAAATACATCCATTACAAGGTTTTGCAATATAAACCTATGGATTGTTAGGTTTTTTCAACATAAAAGTTATAAGGTTTTCAAGTAAGTACATCACCTATTTTTTTTATAAGTTCTACCACAATTTCCTTGCTAGGTTTATGTACATTTATCATTTTTGAACTTGCACATGGAAAGTCTATACCACAAAACTTAAGTTGTTATCATTTTATGTGTAAAATGGATTCTTTATGAAACCTTGGAGAAATGGTTGAAATGGTGATGTTAGGGAACCCATGACACACTAAGAAGGTTTATGGTAGATTAAGGGATGAGTTGATGTTGTTAGTAGTGGATTTGGACAAGTACTAACTAGGAAAAACCATTTTTGGAACTATATATAAACCTACTGTCCTCATTTTCAAAATTGGAAAAATTCAGTAAGTTTTGGTAAATTTTGGACTCAAGATATAGAAAATACATCCTTAGATGAAACTATGGCCTTTTGAATCGCTAAAAACGGACTTATAACGAAGAAGTTATGCCAAAAACAAGATGCTACTAGACTTATACATTTTCCGGAAATTTGTTTGCTGATGTACGAATTTACTTGGCCAAAAACGAGCCTTAGACCTTTTCAAAACTTGCCAAACTATTGAAAATATGTTAGTATACCTTTTTACCTTTTCGGGGATATAAAGAACTTGAAAATCGGCCTTATAACGAATTAGTTATGATTTTTCGAAAGTTATTATTTTCACTAATAAACCACCAGCACTTTACCCAGAAATTTTCTAAGTATACCCAGAAACACCCATGTTGAGAGCTATTTTCCCGTCAATTGACTCAGTTCTGGAGTTTTGGACTCCAAGGAACAAAAGTTAGAGCACCTGGCCTAGTTTTCAAATCAAAAAGCCGTTTGTCATTTGGACTTAAAATGAGTAATCTACAGCTATCCAAACATTCATAAAAACTGCCCAGAAATGGCAGCTTTAGCCTAAAAACACCATACTTTTCGACCATTTATCATAAAATCTAGACACTTTGAGCAAAACTTCACTCCTGAACATACTTAGGTTTGGTGCTAAGCTTTCCAAAAATACCAATTTTACTTCCTAACTCACAATATTCACTGATTTACAACTAGTTTTCCGAAGCTATTTTTAACCGTATTTCAAAAATTACTAAGTGTTATATTTTACGTCTAAAACCTATATTTCACTATATAACTATTGTGTAACATTATTAGACTATATGAACATGTAATATTCACTATGACCTTATACGAAGATATAAATTATATTTTCGACAACAATACATATTTTGAATACAAAACGAGTGGTATAGATTATAAGTGCAAGTGCATACATGAACCCATTTCATAATCTAAATTAGATTACTTGCATTCATTTTAGGTTGCGATTAGGAGATTGCACCTCATTTCTTCAGCTCATACATTCCCGTTTGTACCATTCCTTGAGGTGAGTTTTCATAGCCCCGTTTTCAATTAATTATTTCATTTCAAATCCCACGGGGGAGAATACATTGCACCAATTTTCATACGGGCCAAAGTATTAAATTCATGTACATTGCTTAAGTTACTGCATTTGCCATGTTAAAGTCCCCTATTTAGTACATCATGAACCGTTAATTATGAGCAAGCGAAAGTGAGTGGATAGATCTATTGAGGGTGACGCCTCCATCCGTGTTGGGGTTACCAACAGTCAAACGGATGCATTTCATTTCATACATTCAAAGTGTTTGGCAAAGCACTCCATTTGGGGCATTTCATTAGTACAGTCTAGCTTCGGGGTCATGAGCTTAAGGTCTATTGTACTATTTTTCATTATTTATGTGACGGTTAGTCATACATTATTACTTATGGGTTCCGTATAACATTCATTTTCATAAACCTATGATTTCTCACCAACATTATTGTTGACCGTTTTAGCAATGTATTTTCAGGTTACTAAGATAACAACATGTGACTTGCATATGGACCATCATGGAGTCGAGGAGTCGACGCGTCTCACTGTTTACTTCAATGCACTTATGAACCGTTTGATCTTGTCGTTTTTATTTTCAATAAATGTGTAAAACCACTTGGGACCTATGTTGTAAACTTTTATGTTTTTAATAAAATGATCAAACGTTGTATTTACAAAACGACACTTTAGGTCGTTCAATGTAACCTTGTATGAGATGCCATGATCGTTACACCCGGGAATTCAATTCCGCTGCCATTTAACAGGTAAATTCAGGGTGTGAAAGTTTTGTCCGGATCAAACTCTCCCCAAAGCAGGTAGGTGAGAAGGGCTCGGCTCCATGCAGGTCTTTCACCAACGGCTGGCACTGAATTAGCGCTTCGCGAAAGAATCGTGTGGCGCGGTGAAGGGGTCCCGTTGGGGTCCCCGGCTCTCCTGGTCTCCACCTACTTGTGGAAGAGGGGGTGAGTTGATATTAAGGTGTCAAGGCGCTCGAAGAAGGCCACAAGTGGAAGCAACCGATGCTTTGGTCATTCAGTTGACTCCTTGTTCTTAAGTGATTGACTACTATTTTCAAATTTCTCAAGTCTAGTAATTTCTTCCCTAAGTTGTTCATTCTCATTTTTAACAACTAGACATCCTTTACATTCCATAATACTTTCTTTACCTTTTTCTAAGTTAAGTAGCTTATTTTTTAATTCTAAGTTAAGTAGCTTATGACTTTTTGTCCTAGTTTGGATAATCTACTATATTCGCTATCTAAGTCTTTTTCATCTAAAGATAAGTTTTCATCACTACAGTATTCGGTTTTGGAACGTACCTCATCGGATGCCTTTGCCATGAGACACTTTTCTTCTCTTGTTGTCTCTTTTTCATCATTGTCACTATCGCTCCATGCTCCTCCTACAAAAGCCTTGTGGTTTTGACTTCTTGACAATTTCGGACATTCTCCAATAAGATGATTTGGATCTCCACACTTGAAGCATTTTCTTTCATTCTTGCTATTTTTGTCGTCCTTGTTTCTTTGGGTGTTTTTCTTTCATCATATGGTTGTCTAACGTATCTTCCTCGTCTTTTAAAGAATTTCTTGAAGTCTCTTACCGCCATAGCATACTCTTCATCGTCGCTTTCGGAGGTTGAGCATTCTTCGTCACTACAGTCCATTTTAGCTTTTAATGCAATTGATTTGCTTTGCTCCCTTTTTCCTTTGACCATTTCGGAGTCTTTCTTTATTATCACTTCATACACTTTCAAGTTTCCAATTAGCTCGTCAAGTTGTAGAGTTGATAAATTCTTTGACTCCTCAATAGCCGTCACCTTAGTGCGCCACTTCGGATGGAGAGCCCTAAGAAATTTCCTTACAAAATTCTTGCTAGAAAAATTCTCATCAAGTGCTTTTAAACTTGTGATGATTGTGTTAAATCTAGCAAAAGCATCATCTATTGATTCATCTTCCGGAATCATAAATTGTTCAAATTGTTGTACAAGGAGATCTATTTTATTATCTTTGACTTGACTATTACCTTGGTGAGTGATTAGTAAAGAATTCCAAATTTCTTTTGCGGTTTTACACATAAAAATTCTTTCATATTCTTTGCGTGGTAACGCATTGTAAATCACCATTTTAGCCTCATTATTTTTAGCAAGTTTCTTTTTCAAATTATCGTTTTGTTTTTCAAAAGGTACAATTTCATCCCTTTTAGTTTCGGGATTAGGTATAGGTAGAAAATCACCATTAGTAATAACATGCCAAAGATCTAGATCCTTTGATTTCACATAAGTTTCGAATCGATTTTTCCAATAAAGAAATTCATCACTTTCAAATAGTGGTGGTCTTTGCATAGATTACCCTTCTAAATATTTTTTCGATTCCATTGATCAATTTAAGTTTTAAAATACAATTTATTTTAAAAATCTTGTTTGACGTGGCTCTTGATACCAATTGTGGAAAACTAGAAGGGGGGTTGAATAGTTTTATGTCCTTTTTAAATTTATAAAAATTTTGTTTTCAAAAACACTTCGATTCTAGTTTATGTGAATTCAACACTTGTACTATATGAAAAATTCTAACTAACTAACTAATCAAATATAATGTAAGTATAAAAGTAATAAAGAGATAGAGTTAGAAAGATCAAACCACAACACAAGGATTTATAGTGGTTCGGCTATGAAACTCCTCTTCGCCCTACTCCACTCTCCGAGTCTCTTACTTGAGAGTTTTCTTCACTATGTCAACAAAATCCCTTGTGGCAGAGAAGCCTTATACACCTTTGCTTACACCGTTTAACGACACCAAGCAAAATGTCGAGTTCTAATAGTAGCTAGAACCAATCTCACAACTCTTCACAACTTGTCACTACTTCTACACAACTTGTACACACCACTACTACTTCACTACTTCACTAGTATCTCTTCACAACACAACTTCTACCCACCTAAATCTACTTATCACAAGCACAACACAACTTTACAAATGATTTACACAATCTACAAAACTAATCTACAATACTTCTTGATTTGATATTGAAGGAGTATTCTTCTCTTGCACTTTGAATGGTGAGGGATTGAATCACTTGAAACAAAGACTTATAATCTTCTGATCAAGGGATTTAGAAGGATGTTTAGAGAGGATTCGGACTGAAAATTTTCGTGCAAAAGGTAAGGAAAAATAGCAGAAATGAGCCAGTATTTATAGGCAAAAGAATCTGACAACACGAGCGTGCCGGCCCCCTTAAAATTAAGGGGGCCGCCCTTACAATTAAGGGGGCCGCCCGCCTGTAATGGGAAGATTCCTTGTCTTTTTCTGGTGAAAGTTTATTTGGTGAAAAACTAACTGATTTTGGTTAAAAATTTGAATTCATATATTTGTTATGAATTAAACATTTTCCTTTAATTACCAAAATTTTTTTTCAAAAATATATAAGATGTTTATAACATTTTTTAAACTTTGTAGTGTTTAAATAAAATCCCTTTGATCATAAAATGTATTAGACATTTGTTTATTCATACCTTAAGTGAATTGTTGGATGGAATGATATTTGTAACTAAATACTTGTTTACGTAATAATTTTACGTTTAATGTTTTTACATTTTGTGATCATCAAAACGTAGGGATATCGAAAAATATTAATAACGTTTTTATGCATTATTTATATCAACAGAGTTTCACCTTGAAGTTATTGGAAATTCAAGATGTCATTCCTTAACTTGGTAGTTCTCCCCGGTGGGAAAAATTGAGCAAGGAAACGAGAGGTGAGGCCCAAGAGGTGATGGATCCCGCGGGTAAACGCTCAAGCCATTGACTAGCTTACTCACGTAGAGAGAATTGGAAGAGACGTAATCGTGTTGTCTCTCGAGTGGTAACATCAAGGTCTATGGAATCTATGATTTTGCGAAAGTCCTTGAGATGTTGATTTGGATCTTCAGAACGAAGTCCATGGAATGTACATCCGCTTTGCACCAACCGGATGGTGTCGGATCGCAAGGGAGACACATTGGCTCCTTGGGTGAGCTCAATGGTGTTTTGATAGCCTTGGTGGCTAGGTCGGGAGTATTCTCCTAAAGTGCGTGCTCTAGGTGGTTGGTTTAGTTGTGGTGGATTTTGTTGTGGTGGGTTGGTGGGATCAAAGATATTACCACCTTGCATAATGGCGGATGGTAATGGTTACAAACAAAGGAACAAAGAAAAAGATAGAGTAAAGAAAACCGAATAAAAATAAAAATCTAACTAGATAGGAATCTAATGAGTAGACCTAATAAAAATAAAATTCAACCTAAACAATAATTATTCCCCGGCAGCGACGCCAAAAACTTGATGCATGGTTTTGCAACATTGCAAAAGGTTTTACTTCTCAAGGGATCTTGAGAAGCTTGCAATCCCCACCAGGCAGTGTACCTGACCGATGTAGTATAGTGAGTGGCAAGTACCGGGGGATTGATCGTTCTCTAGGGGAATAGTGTCATTAGGATTGAATGCTAAGTCACCAGGTCTAAGGGTGAGGGATGATTCTTTTTGTATTTTTATGTTTTTATGAACGTAATTAAAATCTCGGGTTTTGGAAGAGTGGGCGGAATTAGTTGCTAGTCAACTAACCCAAAACTACTACTTATGCAATTAAAATAAAATAACAAAGAAAAGTAAATTGGTGAACTTCTTATAATGAGAAAATGTGTTTACTTAGATTTCACTACTCCCTAGCTATCTCTTATTGATTAATTGATTTGTTACAATTGTTTGGATGAAGGTTTGCTTTCCTTAATACCAGTCGTGGGGGCGTGTACGTCCTTCCCCAACTCTATAAGCTTCTATCTCTTCCTATGACGACACGTTTAGTATCCTATCATGGCCTCCTTAATAGTCACTTATGCATTAAAAACAACCAATAACATCGTAGTACACATCCGAATACCTTTCTTAAAACGTTCAAGCTTGTTACCATATAGGAGATCAGCCAGTTTTCTTTAGCCTACCGTGAAATCAATCACCCAAGACAATCAAACAAACCAACAATCAATAATTAATAGCTAGGTTTCATTAGATCTAGGCAAACACTAAAAAACCTAAGCTAACATGTTAATGTAAAGATAAGACAAACAATGAATCAAACGACACATAGACATATTAAATTATTAAAGGAAGAACTTATCTTCAATTGAACATGGAAGAAAAAAGGGTTTGAAACACTAAAAATACTGNAATTAATAGCTAGGTTTCATTAGATCTAGGCAAACACTAAAAAACCTAAGCTAACATGTTAATGTAAAGATAAGACAAACAATGAATCAAACGACACATAGACATATTAAATTATTAAAGGAAGAACTTATCTTCAATTGAACATGGAAGAAAAAAGGGTTTGAAACACTAAAAATACTGTAAAAGTCGGACTAGGGTTTATCTCCAAAGTTGCACACTTAATGAATGAAAAATCCAAAACTAAATATAGAGAATACAAGCTGACGACATCATGTTATAAACCCTGACGCCGTCAGGCTTCCATGATTAGGGTTCTCGGATCACCTAGATTCACTTCTGATGCCGTCACTTGCAATTGTCTTCTGGGCCGTCTCGTGTATCACCAAAGCCAGATGGCCTCAACCTTGTAACACCTGACGCCGTCAGGTGTTAACTCCACTTTTTCTTCTGGGTCGTCATGTGTAAAATCCACCATTATTCCACTATAAGGTGACGGCGTCAGCATGTAAAGCCTGACGCCGTCAGGTGTGATTTTCTTACTTTCTTGACTTTTCTTGTTGTCCTCATACTTGAGCATAAAAACGTCCGAAAAGCTCCAAAATGCTCTATTTTCCAGAAATGACATTCCAAGTACCTATAATGAGAAAAGAAATGATTTAAGGTAATATTTGATCATAAAATCACCATTTAGGGCTTAAATGACCTCCAAAAAGCGTAACAAATATTTCCTTATCAAATACCCTTACACTTGAGATTTGCTTGTCTTCAAGCAAATGAGCTCTTATACCAATCAAAATACAAGTTAGGGGTCATTTAACATTAATATAAAAGTAATTACAATAAATGATCGTTCCACCTTAATCAAAACAAGCACGGAAATTATACTCTAGCACCTCACATTAAGTGTTTGGATACTCTTGATGCAGGATTTACCGACCAGGTTTTAAATTTATAAAGTCTTGTCTACCTAAGGTCTACCTAATACACTATCGGGCAGTGTACCCGGTCATGTGAGGTATAGCTAGATGGTAAAGCTGAGGTCGTCCCAAGAGCTAAGGGGCGGAAAATATCTAAGTTTTAATGTCACTAAAATAAAGGGTTTTATAATGATTAAAATAATTAAACTAAATAAACAAAAGCAAATAAATAGTAAAGAGGAATCAGCAGGAGAAAGTAGTGTTAACCTAATTACTACTCTTGTTATTAACATGACAAGTTTTCTAATTATGCATCCTATCGTTTTATCCGGGGGTTCAATTCAATAGACTCAGATGGTCAAATCGCCTATTCTATCCGGCACCTCGCCCTATTCTTCCAAATCCATTGAAAGAGTTCGATGGCGCGAAGTGCAAGAGTCCTTAAGCACCTCTACTAACTTAGACTAGTCTAGCGGGATGTGTTGTCACTTACACCTCCCTTCTAACTCCTTTAGCACATCTATTTGGCAGGTGATCCTATGGTCAATTCGCACATATATGGCAATGGAAGCGTCTACAGTTCTTCTTAACCATTACCAAGTCACATCGTCTAATGAAATGCCAGCACGGTCACAACATACATTCCCCTCGAAGATCTACCAAACATCAATGCCTCTAAAGCATAAAGTGTCCTAAGACTAGCTAAGGAAGTATACAAATAAAATGAATAAAGATGCGCAAAAAATAAATCATATCAATAACAATTTCATAATAAGGCTAACACCAGGAGGTGTTTAGCCACTCATGTTCATAAATGCAGNGGCAATGGAAGCGTCTACAGTTCTTCTTAACCATTACCAAGTCACATCGTCTAATGAAATGCCAGCACGGTCACAACATACATTCCCCTCGAAGATCTACCAAACATCAATGCCTCTAAAGCATAAAGTGTCCTAAGACTAGCTAAGGAAGTATACAAATAAAATGAATAAAGATGCGCAAAAAATAAATCATATCAATAACAATTTCATAATAAGGCTAACACCAGGAGGTGTTTAGCCACTCATGTTCATAAATGCAGGAAAACAAGTGTTTAACTTAACAAATGTAAACATTGAATTAATACAAATGAATTGAATGAATAAACTTATGATTATGGCGTGAATTCTCCCTTGAAATGGACTTGTATGCTGATAGAACTTCATTCCTCTTGCTCCCTGAATTCCTCCTGACTTCTGTGTGGTGAAAAGTGTATGTAAAAACTCGGAATTAGGGCTGGTATTTATAGGCCCGACTTTGCTACGGCGTAGCCATCTCTAGGGATGGCTACGCCGTAGTCTTCGTTAATATCATCTACCCCGTAGCTTGATCAAGCGCTACGGTCATAGTTTCTTTAGCTGTCATTTCTACGGCGTAGCTTAATTGGAACTACGCCGTAGTTTCTTCTTTGGCCTCGATAGTTCTTTTACTGCTTGATTTTAAGGTCTACGCCGTAGGTGGAGAGAGGCTACTCCGTAGAACCCTTTTATGTGTTATTACGCCATAGTTATGGTTGAAGCTATGCCGTAGTCTTCATAGATAAGTGCTACGGCATAGGTAGATGGAACATCTACGCCGTAGTTAGTGCAGAATCCGGATACTTCAATGATTTCCGTATAAAACCTTCCAAATCCGCGTCTTTTCGTTCCTTTGCTCATTTTTGCCCTGAAAACATAATATAAACAAATAAGAGTATATATCCAACATATTAACATAAAAGATGAGCACTTTAGGGGGAAATTAATACTTAAATATGGGTACTATTTGATGTTATCAAATATCCCCCCACTTGAATTCTACTTGCCCTCAAGTAGACCTTATTAGAATAATTCTTAAAAAGATATCTCCCGAGAAACTGGAAGATATGAATCTAAAAATTTCCTATACTAGAATATATCAAAGTCAAACACCTCACGAAATGGGAGCAAACACTCATACTCTCTCCTAATCTAAGTGTTAATTTCGGGGTGATCACTCAACGCACAGTCATAGAATGTATTCTATCATAGGCTTGGCGGTTACACAAATCTCCACCACTAGAGCTAAGGTCGAAACAATTTTTAAAGGCAATATTGGGTGAACATATATAAGGCTAGGGGTATAGTGTTGTTACTAACATACTACGGCAAGGGCGACAAAGGCAATGGTACATGACCGGAACGCCGGGAAAGACACCAATGACTGCTCGAATCCCTCACCTAAGCATGATTCACAACTAACGGGTAGGATAAGACATGGGATTCACAATAATGGTGTAAAATGAAAAATAGAAACAAATAGTCTTAACTTATAACCGAGTCGCTACCACTTGTCGTTCATCCAGGGTCAAAGCTTCAAGACGCAAAAATTGGATCATATAACAAGTGTGTGTGTGTGCGCGATTAGAGGACGTCATGATGGGCACCACACTTGGTCTTCATGTTGGCGATTATGAACCACCAATCTCATTCTTCATATGTGACCGAAGTGGCCTCTTCGATACTAATTCTTTCAAAGCTCAACATACGGTGCTATACAAGGTTGCACCAAAAATAAGCTATCTACATACTGAAATTCACATTTTTTGCATAACGATACAATACAAGAAATAAATTACATCCCCCCACTTAAGATGAAACGTACTTGTGATAATTGGGGGTCTCTTATGATCTTCAAAGATGGGTCTTCAACGTAGGCGTGATTTCTGAACCTCTTAACTCGAACCACAAACTAGAGCAAGTGGCAACTTCCCAATCACAAATCAAGACTACACGGTAGGGTAAGGTGTAAAGGTGTATCGAAACAATTATAATGTGGGTAAGAAATGAAATGATAGGCTCAAAAGGGCGTAACTAGGGGTATCTTGCACTAAAGATGAGTTCAACAAAAGGGTTTAACACGGGGGTCGAATACTCAATGTGACTAATCGATAAACACACACATATAGGCTTTTTGGGTGATAATCCTAAAATATTGCCTTCTTAAAAAGTTTCTTCCAAATGTATTAAGAAGTCTCAATACACTACTCGTCTATAGTCTCGAAATGATGTAAAGGCCAAGTTCTAAAGTTTACAAACTACCGGCACCCTCATAATTTTGGTGGATTTGGGGTAAAACAGGGGAAACTGAATAGGCTAAACCTCACCATGATATTATGGGTTAATGTGCTCGGCTAAGGTCTATTCTAGTTAGGTTCGGAAAAACATGTCAATTTTTTTTAAAAAATGGCATAATTTTTCAAAATAAACTAGAAAAATGGGGCAACTAAAAGTTCAAGTTAAATTCTACTCCCGTCCCCCCCACTTGAAATGTACAAAGTCCCTTTTGTACGCAAATAAGCAATAAGTATAAAGGAGATAAGTAGAAATGGAACAAGAACTTCCCTGAAATTTGCTCTTGAAAATGGTAGAAGGATCATGTTTGAGAAAGCATGCCTTCGCTTCGCCTAATGAGGAAATTTCTTATCCCTGAAATCACGTAACAACCACAAGCATAAACCCTAAAAAAGAAAAAATAAAAGAAAAATAAAAATCCTAACTCACTTTCGTAGGAATCATGGTTGCATTTAGCGTATGCAACAAGCCTTTTAAACCACTTGGTGTCCCAAGTGGATGAGTGAAGTCTCGTGAGGGCTTACAATGAACAAACCCACAAAGTTCATTTAAAAACTAATACAAGGTTGAAGTATGTTTGTAGTAAAAATCTTTTTAGTTTATTTGGTACATGAGAAAACTAAGGCGTAGAGGTATGTGTAGCTACGCCGTAGTTGGAAAAATCATACAGTTCTGCACCTTGGGGGTGCTACAGCGTAGTCATCAAGAGGGCTACGCCGTAGACTTTTCCTGGGGGGAGATTTTCTGGAGCAAAAAACTCCGAAATTAGCAAACGTCAATCCCCTTCTCTTTTATCTTCAAAAATGATTAGAACAAAACATACAAAACCCAACTACGCTAAATAAAAAGAAAAACAAAGGATAATTTGGGTTGTCTCCCGAAAGAGCACTTTTGTTTATTATTGAGTCTTTAAGTTAGACTCAATGCCGCGGCTAGTAGTGTACATTGGTCATTTCATGTAGGCTAATATGCTCACGCCCTAACATGTCAATGACCCATTCATCTTTCTTATAAGCTTCCCCAAGATCCAAGCATCCCTTGTAAAAGTTTTTAATCTTTTGATAGGGATAGTTATACCCATTCTCTTTATCTTTATTACTAATGTCTAAGAGAGGCTTGGCCCTACTTAATTGCTTCTTATTCCAATGCTTAAAATTTTCTACCGTTCTTGGCATTTTGAAAATCGTTACGTCATTAGCACTAGGTAGCCATACCATGCCATTGATAGTATCTACCTCAATTCCCGATATCTCTTGAAATGGCTTTCCTAAGATTACCTCCTCTAATCCTTGTTCCACAAATTCGCTAATATCATCAAAGACCGTAAAGTCCACCAAAAACGCATAAATTCCAATAAATACATTAACATTTTTGGCTGTACCAAGAAAGTTATTTCCTAGATATTCTAGCTCCTTTTTAAATATTTTGTTATAACTTTCCTTAGACATGACATTAATTGGAGAACGTATATTAATAAAGGGATGGAAATCAACAAACCCAATTTTGCAAGTGAGTTGCAACGTGTAGGGATTCGAATGGTGTATTCTAATCCCGGTCTTGAGAAAGTCAGGCTACAACGGTTAAATCATGGCATTTCCATTATCTTCATGGGGTGGAATTAAGTCCATAGAATTAATTTGATGATTAGCATCCATCATGTTCACTTCAGTCTCATGATTGTTTTCTTCAAAGTCCACGAAAACATCAAAGTTTCCAATTGGGGAGAGATCATCAGGTCCTAAGGAATCATCATGCAAAATTTCTTCGTTATGAAGAAATGCCTCTAAGTCGAATTCTTCTTGTTCCTGTACCTGATTGACAACATAAACACTATCCTTTTCGGGAGTAGATATTAGTTTGTTAGCGTTAAAAGCAATTATTTTCCCTCCTACTTCTAAGGTTAATTTTTTACCAAGTACATCAACCTTAACATGTGCGGTGGCCAACATAGGTCTCCCTAAAGTTATCGAGATTTTATCATCCTCAATAATTTTCAAAATGACAAATTCCATCGGGAAAACAAACTTATCAATTTTTAATAAAACATTTTCGAAAACTCCTAGCGGTGTTTGCATAGATTTGTCGGCCATTTCAATATCCATTCTAATAGGTTTTAGGCTCCCAACCCCCAATCGTATAAACATAGAATAAGGCATTATACTAATGCTAGCCCCTAAATCTGCCAATGCATTACTAATTTTAAGATTACCTATTAAGCATGGCAAAGTAAAGCTTCCGGGGTCTTTCTCTTTGGGGGGCAACTCATTCCGTAGGATACCGAGCATCGTTCATTGAGCTTCACTGATTTTACTTCACCAAAGCTGTTTTTTTTCTTCAGTTAAAACCTGTAAACACTTAAGATTGTTAGGCTCGTTCTTAATCGACTCAACTAAAGGTATATTAATTGGAAGGGATTCCAGTTCGTTAATCAACGAATGCTCCTTCTTAAGTCTCCATTTAACTTTTTCGGAGAATGTCTTCGGTTCTTTTGCTTCTTCTTTAGTTGACAAAACAGTAGTGCCTTCCAGTTGTTGTGCCCTATTCACATTTTCCTTAGTGTCCTTCCTTAAACATTCCTTAATGGCAATAGTACATTGCTCAATTTTTAGTTCAAGGTTTTTTATTCCAATGTCATGAGCTTTTAAGGATGAAACGGTGCTCTCAACAAACTATTTAAGTGTCTCCTCCTCTTCCTGTTTTTGCCTCACGGTCGATTCGGTGATATGCTTACACGCCATTTCTTCTAGACTATCACTTCTGCCAACCAAGCTCTTTACTTCTTCTTTTCGTTGATTTCTTTCAGCTTCATTCCTTTCTCTCCTTGCTTTCTCAAATTCAGCCGCATATCCACCATCATTCTTTGCTAAAGTCTTCATGACCTTATGTTTGAAGTTGTCTCTAGGTCCAAATCCTGTGTCCAAATGCCATTTATGGCAATGCTCAGCCGTTCTTTGTATTGCTTCAAATTCCTTTTCCGGAGTTAGCCCAGGGATTGGTCTTTGCGAGTCTAGAATATAGCGAGTGTAATCGTTCAGCCCCCTATAGAAAACAAAAACCTTCATTTGGTTGTCCAGGTCGTTAGTTGGGCATCTATAGAGGAGCTCATTGTATCGCTCCCATGCTTGGTAGAGTGTTTCTTCTTTTTCCTGCATAAACCTGTATATTTCTCGCAAAGAGGCTGCGAATTTAGTGGGTGGACAAAATTTTTGTACAAATGCTTTTCGTAGATTTTCCCAAGTTGCCTTTGATTCAAGAGGGAGACGATTAAACCATCTTCTTGCTTGTCCAGTGAGGGATATGGGAAAAACCTTTGGCATGAGTTTATATGTAGAGACATTTGGACTTCCGTAAGTGCTCACAATATACAAAACTTCTTCCACATGTTCTTGAGCGTCCTCCTCATCATTTTCACCTGAAAACTGTTTATTTTGCACTTCCTCGATAATTTGCCCTTTTATATCGAACTTTACTGCTTCAGGTTCCGAATTCACTCTTCTGGTATAATTATCATTAGTTCTGCCCATGTATTCCTCCATGGTGAGGGTATCAATGCTTTTCCCTTCATTTAATTCCGTATCTGAATCTGAATGCTCACAAAAAGAAAAGAGATTATGAATAGAAATGGGAGTGTTATTTCTTTTTGCCCAGAATGTCTTTCGGGATTTTCGTATGGTGTTGCTAAAAAGGGTTTAGCACTTCGGGTCTTGTATCCTGACATGATATAAAAAAAATGCAAAATATAAACATAAATACAATCCTATTATCTCCCCGGCAGCGGCGCCAAAAACTTGATGCAGGATTTACCGACCAGGTTTTAAATTTATAAAGTCTCGTCTACCTAAGGTCTACCTAATGCACTATCGGGCAGTGTACCAAGTCGTGTGAGGTATAGCTAGATAGTAGAGCCGAGGTCGTCTCAAGAGCTAAGGGGCGGAAAATATCTAAGTTTTAATGTCACTAAAATAAAAGGGTTTTATAATGATTAAAATAATTAAACTAAATAAACAAAAACAAATAAATAGTAAAGAGGAATCAGTAGGAGAAAGTAGTGTTAACCTAATTACTACTCTTGTTATTAATATGACAAGTTTTCTAATTATGCATCCTATCGTTTTATCTGGGGGTTCAATTCAATAGACNGGTTTTATAATGATTAAAATAATTAAACTAAATAAACAAAAACAAATAAATAGTAAAGAGGAATCAGTAGGAGAAAGTAGTGTTAACCTAATTACTACTCTTGTTATTAATATGACAAGTTTTCTAATTATGCATCCTATCGTTTTATCTGGGGGTTCAATTCAATAGACTCAGATGGTCAAATCGCCTATCCTATCCAGCACCTCGCCCTATTCTTCCAAATCCATTGAAAGAGTTCGCTGGCGCGAAGTGCAAGAGTCCTTAAGCACCTCTACTAACTTAGACTAGTCTAGCGGGATGTGTTGTCACTTACACCTCCCTTCTAACTCCTTTAGCACATCTATTTGGTAGGTGACCCTATGGTCAATTCGCACATGTATGGCAATGGAAGCGTCTACAGTTCGTCTTAACCATTACCAAGTCACACCTTCTAATGAAATGCCGACACGGTCACAACCCCTCGAAGATCTACCAAATATCAATGCCTCTAAAGCATAAAGTGTCCTAAGAATAGCTAAGGAAGTATACAAATAAAACGAATAAAGATGCGCGAAAACTAAATCATATCACTAACAATTTCATAATAAGGCTAACACCAAGATGTAAAACCCAAAAATTTGTAAATGCTTAAAATACCTAAATTACCTTTAATCTCGAACTTTGAATAAACGTTTAAATTATTTGAAGCATTTCATCCCAAGTATAACCTAAGTATCGAACTTGTTAATATTTGAATCGAATAAATGCCATGAGGAAATAAAACTTATATTAAGCGAAATATAAAACTTATGTTAACAAATTTGAACGCAATGAAAAATCTTGTACACATTTAAAAGTCGTAGCTGAATATATACTTAATGTAACAAATGTAGAATGTCTAGTAAAGTGTCTACATGCTTGATTGACAAATTTCTCCTTAATTGCTTCTCAAAAATAATCGGCTAACTCCCTTTTATTTGCACTCTCCCACGCGTTTGTGATTTACTGAATTTAAATAAATCCCACAAAAATTGCTTACCTTCCTTTTAAATCTCATATCTCCTACTCACTTGTTTTTTAGTCGAATCATCACACACTTCTTTTCCACATTTTACAAACTCTCCAAAGCTAAAC
>LBNU01002460.1:1938-17674 GCA_014162995.1 Artemisia annua
TCCACCAAAAGTCACATTGCCTCCACCTTCTATGGGTACAAAATCAATCATCTTTTCTCTGTTTCCTGACATGCTCCTAGAACAACCACTATCTACTATGCCAACTTCTTTACTCTTCAGGGGATGATCCTACAACAACAACAAAAAATATACAAAGTATAAGTACACTTTGGAGACTCAAGTCATTACTGACTTGAGCCTGCCTTGTGGATCACAAGAGTTAGGCCATGTAGATGTACAAGATCCACCATTGTTCTTGGACCTTGTTTGATAGTTATATCCCTTATTATTCCAAGAACAACCTGCTGAGGGCTTAACAGCAGTATTCCATGGTGCCCCCCACCCCATATACATTGGGTGATAATGACTAGGCCAAAAACCATTCAAAAAGTAAGAATTATTAGGTCTATAGAATGGTCTAGCAACTTGTCTTTTTCTACTGGGTTGAAAAGGTCTATCAGCAGAAAAAGGTGTATCAGCAGGAACTGATTGATCAGCAGAAGCTGATTTATCAGCATATTTGGATCTGCTGGTTGAGTAAGTTGCTTGTGGAACATAAGAGGGTATATCATGGACATGTTTCCACATTGGTCTAGGTCTCTTCTGACTAGCACATACACCCATTCTTTGCTCATGAAAATTACAATCCTTAATCAAGTGAGATTTAATTCCACAAACAAAACATTTCTTCTTTTTAGAAGATTTATTAACAGTAAAAGATGTTCCATGAAAAGCATTCAAACCACAAACATTGACAGAATTAAAATTATTGTTTGGCAAAGAATTAAATAACAAGTCTTCAGAGGAAACTGTCTTTGACTTTAGATCATCAGCAGCAACTCTAACAGGCTTGTATGGACACTTGGGTGAAGGCTTGGGTGAGGTCTTGGGAAGGTCTGACTTGTCACTTGAATCACAACTTGTATAGGCAGTAGACCCTTGGTCAGAAGACATGTCACTGGTAGAACAAGAGACAAAGTCAGCAGTATTAGAATTAGGGTCAGGCAAATCACTTGACTTTTTGCCATAAAGATGATGTGATCCATCAAAGTCTACAGTGGTGGAAAGGTCAATGGGCATGTGTTCTCCTCTTATAGGTCCAGGCACAACATGTAATGATCCTTCTTTAACATAATTAGCTAAACCTGCTGGTGTGGTCCTACCAAGGTCATTCCTAGCTTCTAAGCCAACATACTTTTTGAAACCTAAACCTATATTAGAATTTACAGCTTGACAACTATATAAACAACTAGCTAGATTATCACCTGATATCAACCACTTTTTGTGTGTAGCTATTTCCTTATCTAGCTCCTCTTTTAGTACTTGGTTGTCAGATTCGAATTTAGCATTTACTTTCTTAGTGTATATCAACTCATCTTGTGCACATTTTAAATCTCTTTTTAACACACTGATTTTCTCTTCATAAGTAGCCTGATTCTTTTGAAACCAAATTTTTTGTTTTTCTAAAGTCCTTAAACCATTTTTATATGCCTCAAGTTCTTTATAACACTCATTATATTGTGGTTTCAATGCATCATAAGATTCCTTAAGCTCATTATATTTGACACTACAACCAAACACACAATATTGTACCTGAGAGATGCCCATAAAGGCAACTTGATCATGATGATCCTCTGTATCACAGCTGGCCAGTAATCCACTCTGATCAGCTTCACCATCACTACGTTCATGAGTCTTCCAGTCAACGTGATCATCCACAGTCACCAAAGCTTTGGAAGGTCCAGCTTTGGAAGTTCCAACATCTCCTTGATTCTGCTGATAGGTAGAGTACCTAACCTCATCAGTAGTCTTCCTATCCTTGCATTCTCTTGAGAAGTGACCCATCTGTCCACAAGTGTAGCACTTGATCTTTCTTCTGTCAAACCTAGCTGGATCTCTTCCATTGAACCCAAACTTTCTCCCAGACTTGTTCTCAAACCTCTTGATGTTCAATGAAAGCATTGCCACCTGCCACTTCAAGTTCATCTCTTCCATATCCAGTGGATCTACCTGTTCAAAGTCCTCATAAGATAGTTGTTGCTGACTTTCATAGTCAGCAACAAAGGAGTGAAGTACATCTTCCAATACACTGCTGGACTATGATTGAGTATTTGATTTGGTGGTGGTGTATGAAGATGAAGCTGAGGAAATTGGGCTTGAGATATAAGGCATCATATTTGAGGTGGAGCTGACAAAAGCTGAGTAAGTAGGAGTGGATGAACGAATTGGACTTCTGACATCTGGCTCAAGAGTCTTAAGCTTGTTGTATAGATCATCAAAAGACATCATGTCCAGTCCACCCTTAGCTTTGAGTGCAATGCTTACTTGCAGCCAAGATGGAGGTAAGGATCTCAGGAACTTTGCATTGCAATCTTCATTGTCTGGCCTGGCTTTCAGCTGATTCAGTTGACTCAAGATCTTGTGGAACTTGGCATTTCCCTTGTGGATACCTTCTTCCTCTGTGATCTGAAACTCTTGAAACTGCTGCTTGATCATTGATTTCCTTATCCTTCTGGACTCCTCATTCCCACCAAACCTAGCTTTTATGGCCATCCAGATATCCTTTGCATCAGTCATGAAGTGAAAGTCACCCAAGTGATCCTCTGGTATAGCCTGAAGGAGAATAGTTCTGACTTTACTTTCCCTCTGCACAGCTAGAATCTCTTCAGCAGTTGTAGGATCAAGATGGTACATCCTTCCTTCTTGATCAGTTCCAGTCCTCTTCGGGCTATTTCCTTTAAGGACCACCTTCCAAAGATTGTAGTCAATATTGGTGATCCAGTTCTGCATCTTCATAGCCCAAAGTTCATATTCTTCTTTCTTGAGGTAAGGGAATTTTGCATTACTGTTTGTGAGATTGAGTTGTTGTAAGGATTGTGTGTTTTGATTGAGTGTAACTTCTGTCTCATTGTCATATCCAGGCATGATGGTTGGTTGTTTTGGTTATGTGTGTGTAAAAAGGTGATGTTCTTAGTATCACAGAGACTCTCCCGAGGCTCTGATACCACTTGTTGAAACTAAGACCTTGATAGATTTTTGAGCACTCGTGAATCGTTAGCAATGTTTATGTAATCACAAACACACTAATAGAAAATCTCCAATACTTGTATTCTAAAGCGGAAACAAACACAAGTAATAACACAGAATACTGAGAACTCTTTGATCTTCTATGGATCTTTTATAAAAAACTAAAACTTGTTTTTCAAACTCGTACATAAAATATAATAAGATGTTCCTTTTATAGACAAGGAACCCTAACCCTAAACCGTTTCACAAGAAACGTATATTCTATAAACTATATAAGATATGCATTATCTTCTCTTAATAAAACTCATGCATATGCTAACTAAATTACAAAGTACGCGGTTTATCTATATCCGCAGAAACACACTACGCAGAAACTATTCTTCCGCAGAAAGTTATCTTCAGCAGATTCCAGCTCTTCAGCAGAATCCATCAGCAGAATTCTTACTTAGCATAATTCCCAACATAAGTTACAATTCCTAGATTATTACTTGCATGCTTAATAATAGCCTAAATATAGATTATCACATGTTTTTGTTTGTTGCTAGTTGTGTGCATGGCTGTGAAAACCATGTGATTATTATTGAGTGGATTGAGGTAATAGGATTTGCTGCAAATAGTGCCCCTAGAATTATCCATTTAGGCAGCCTAAAACCTGCAGAACTAGAAAAATCGTCACCAGCAGGTCACGACACCACTAAATAGGGCACGGTACCGTTAAATTTAGTGGTACCGTGGGTCATTTAGTGGTACCGTCCCCTGCGAATACGATTTTAACTATTCTCTTTCATTTTTTGACTTCCTTTCCCTTAGATTCTGCAACCTTGAGCTGATTCCTATATTCAAAATTAACTAAACACATAATCCTATCAAACATGCTTGCTTTAATATGGCTATTTAAGCTCATATCATGTATCTTCATTTCTCACAACTCACATATAATCAAAAACTCATCATATCTTCCACAATTGCCACCACTTCACACAAAGCCAAGAAACCAAGGCTCAACCTCAAACCATCTAAGGAAGTACTCTTCATTGACCTAACACTTGATGATGATGAAGACATTCATACACCATTGAACTCCAACTCAACTTCATCCATTTCCACACCATTTTCTCCTTCCAAAACCATTTCCACTAGGCAAAACTCATCCTCATCATCTACTATTAGGACAACAACACTCCCTTCACCACCTAGTCCACCTCAACCTTTGGCATTAACATTCACACTATCACCTACAACTCCTCTTGAGCTTGTCTACTCGTCACCATCATCTTCCGCATCTCCACCACCACAATCACTAATGGGTCATTGTAACACCCCCATTTTTCACTGATCGCAGCGGATTAAGTGTTTGGGGTATTACTTCATGGAAACAAAGACAAGATATAGAAAATGACTCGAAAAGAGACGTTTTGAAAAAGATGTTATCATTCATTTATTCATCAGAGTTTTTACCGTAAAAGATATACTTTTACCAAAATAGAGGTCCCTAAGATACGGGTTTAGACACAAAACTGATGAATGATAACTATTCTGGACATTCTCATGTCCAGTACTTCTCCGCGCCATGGTTCCTATAGTGCCTAATTACCTAGGGTAACATGCTTAAAAGTCAACACATATGTTGAGTGAGAGTCATAGGTTTAAATAGATAGTTAGTGAATACAAGTTCCACAGGGTTCAGCTTAAACCCTATGTGTGGAAAAGTTTAGTGATAGAAGGTATAATGCACTAAGCTCATGAACCACACGTTAACAATTCGGGTCATGTGGGCTGCAGACCCAACATGAAGGGATGGGAAGGATAACTTGCCAAAGTTAATCCTTCAGTGGGTTCAAGTATAGTACTTATTGGTACCACCCAGAGAGGTGTTAATACCAACGAGAGTTGTCAAACTCGAATAGATCTATCAACTATACTCGCGTTCGCGTGGGTAAAATATCCCAAACGATTAGATTCATGAATTTTAGTTATGTAGTGGTGGCAGTTAGTTTACTCGTGCAATAACCAAAGAAAAAGACTTGTATTCGGTTTAAAGCATGTATCCCCCTCACAGGGTTTGTAAAGCATTTAGAAAGCGTTTAAAAGGTGTGAGGCTATGAAAACTCACCTGGTTCTTAAGTTAATTAAAGTAGGGGTTTAGACAACTCACTCACGTATCCTGGGTTGGTGTAGGTGTGTGTATGTCAAGTCTTAGTCTAGGTTTTTCTTAACTAATCACTCTTAGGGTTTTTATATATAACATAACACCGTTCGGGCCATCGTAATTTAGAAGTATATGACTCCTCACATGAAGCTCCCTACTATTGTATTATGTTATCAACATAATACCGTTCGGGCCATCATAATTCAGAAGTTAACACTCCTCACACGAAGCTCCCTACTATTGAATTATGTTGTTATAGGGTTTAGTTAAAACATAACACCGTTCGGGCTATCATAACTCAGAAGTATATGCAATAATCGTTTGAGGAGCCAGGGCACTTTAAATCGTAAACCCAGCAAACTCATCAAAACGAAATATCCACATAGTACTCCTCGCATGAAGCTCCCTAGTATTGTGTTATGCTTCTAACTCAAAATAGGTTTTGTATTTATGAAAATAATCCATTTATACCCTTTAAGTTTTATATATTTATACTTTCTACCCTAAACTTATAAACTACTAACAATTAAGCATATAACTTTCTAACTTTTGCATATTTAGTCCCTATACTTATATATTTTAGAGAAATGGCAAAAATGGTCCTTAAACTATACTAACTTTCATTATTTACTCTTTTACCCTTAACTTTATAATATTTGCAAAACTAGTCCTTTTTAGTTTACAACTTATTTTAATTTATATACTAGGGTTTCAAAACTTGGCAATATGAGTCCTTGAACTTATAACTTCTAGGAAATGTTAAAAACAGTCCCTAGACTATATAGTTTCAAGAATTTACCATATATTACCCTATGCATGCAAACTTTTACAAAACTTGTCCTAATTTAAAGTAAACTATATTTTAACATAGCAACTAAGTTTCTAAGCTTATGTTTAGCTAATCTAAGTTCAATTAAGTTATCTAATTCACATTATAGCACATAGTATAGCAATTTAGCATATAAACACCTAGTTTTCCAAAATTAGGGTTTCTAAATGAAAACTTCTAAAACTAAATGATCAAGGCTATCATATGGTTCCTAATCAATGTACTAAGAGTCCTAGGTCTGTTATAAAGCTACTAGATTCAAAATTAAGGCTTACCTAAGTCGTGCAAGGTGTAACGAGGGTTTCTAGGGTTTTCTCGGCCAAAACTCAACTCGACAAGGCACAAGAGCTTCGCTACTCGACTTTTAAGGGTTCTAAAGGTCTTAGACTACAGAAATGTATAGGTAAAGAAGAAAGGGGAGGTTTGTAATGAAATGTTATGGTTTCGTGGGGTATTTATAGTGTCGAGAGGAGTAGCGAGCTAGAAAGGGTATGCTAGGTGTCGAGGAGGGGGGAGGCAGAGTAAGCAGGGTTAGGGGATGGTGTGGAAGGGTCTAAAGGGTGACTAAGGTGAGCTATGGTGTAGCTAGGGGGCTGCCTAGGCCGGTTGTCGCTAGGGTTTGCCGTGGGGAAGAAGGTGGTGACAAGGAGGTGATGCACCTCCTTGCTTGGGTGCTTGGAGGTGCTAGGGTGCTTGCTTAGTTATAGGGAGGTGCTAGGGTGCTTGATTGATAGTNTGGTGTGGAAGGGTCTAAAGGGTGACTAAGGTGAGCTATGGTGTAGCTAGGGGGCTGCCTAGGCCGGTTGTCGCTAGGGTTTGCCGTGGGGAAGAAGGTGGTGACAAGGAGGTGATGCACCTCCTTGCTTGGGTGCTTGGAGGTGCTAGGGTGCTTGCTTAGTTATAGGGAGGTGCTAGGGTGCTTGATTGATAGTTTAGGAGTAGTATAGTAGCTAGTTTTAGGTTTTTAGGTTTAGTTTTAACCTAGTTTTGTCTAGTGGGGGTTTTAGGTTTAGCCTAGGGTTTAGTGCCTAATTTGGTGTCCTATGAGTGTCTAATAACTAATACTAAGTCCTAGGGGGCTTATACTAAGTGATGGTAGCTTATGGTAAAGATTTGGGAAAGTTAAACCTAGTTTCCGGGAAGTTATGACCTAGTTAAGGTTTTATGCTTATGTGACTTGTACCTAAGTTCTAAGGAGTTCTACTATGTTCTAGGGAGTCTAATATAACCTAAGGTCACTAATGTAAGTCATACCTAAGCCTTGAACACTTTAGAACATGTATGGATAATCAATTAAGGTTTTAAAGATAACCATAAACACATAGGTGCAATTAGGGTTTTCTAGCAAGTATGGTGTATTAGAGTGATAGTTTTCTTAGTGAAAATATGTTTGTAACCTTGACTTGACATACCGGGATGTTTACATCAACTAAACATAGTGGTGGTTGGCATAGGTGAATGCGTGAACTTGTCTAGACGTTAGTTAGGTCATAAAGATATAATAAAGCAAAAATTTGGCTCGGGAAAATCCTAAAGGCATTTCTAACCTAGATTGTGCTTAATGAGGGCCTAAGTTAAGTTAGTAAGGTATTTCTAACCTAAGGGGAAGTTAGTGGGTTGTTACAGTCTCCCATCCTAAAAGAAAATCTCGTCCCGAGATTTAACTAAGGTTAGTGGGTGAAGGGATATTTAGCACGGATTTGATCCTCTCATTCCCAATTATACTCTGGTCCTCTTTGAGAGTCCCAGCGTTCCTTGACGATAGGAATCCGGTGATGTTTTAGATTTTTGACCTCTTGGTCCATAATTTCCACTGGTTCTTCAGTGAAATTGAGCTTATCGTCCAATTGAAGCTCTTTTATAGGAACGACTAGTGATTCATCCGATAAACATTTCTTAAGATTCGAAACATGAAACGTGTCGTGTATATTACTTAGTTCATCCGGCAATTCAAGTCGGTATGCCACTGGACCAATTCGTTCTAAAACCTTAAATGGTCCAATGTATCTCGGACTAAGCTTTCCTTGCTTTCCAAGACGAAAGACACCTTTCCTAGGTGAAACTTTCAACATAACCCTATCTCCGACTTGAAATTCTAAAGGCTTACGTCTTACATCGGCATAACTCTTTTGTCGATCCCTAGCGGCTTGTAAGCGTTGTCGGATTTGAACTATTTTCTCATTTGTCTCATCAATTATCTCTGGACCCGTAAGTTGTACTTCTCTAACTTCGGCCCAGCAGACTAGTAATCTGCACTTTCTCCCATAAAGTGCTTCATACGGTGCTGCCTTAATACTAGCGTGATAACTATTGTTATACGAGAATTCTACCAACAGTAAGTGTTTCTCCCATCCTTTTCCAAAATCTATCACACACGCTCGAAGCATATCCTCGAGTGTCTGTATAGTTCTTTCACTTTGACCGTCGGTTTGCGGATGATATGCCGTACTCATGTCTATTTGAGTACCTAAGGCTTTTTGCATAGATTGCCAAAATCTTGACGTGAAACGAGAATCACGATCTGATATGATAGATATTGGCACTTTATGCCGGGAAATTATTTCCTTGAGGTACAACCTAGCAAGGGTTTCCATATCATCCGTTTCTCGTATAGAAATGAAGTGAGTTAATTTCGTAAGGCGATCAACTATTACCCAAATAGTGTTATGCCCGTTAGGTGTTCTAGGTAGTTTTGTGATAAAATCCATCGTAATTCTTTCCCACATCCAAATGGGAATCTCAGGCTGTTCCAATAAGCCAGATGGCTTTTGACATTCAACCTTTACCCTAGAACATGTTAAACACCTGCCCACATATCTAGCAATGGATGCCTTCATGTCGGGCCACCAATAGTTCTTCTTCAGATCCTGATACATCTTGTCAGAACCTGGGTGTATGGAGTACTTAGATTTATGGGACTCGTGCATTATTACGTTCCTTAAGTTACCATGATAAGGTAACCATCTCCGACCCTTAATACAACGAGTTCCGTCTGAACGTATCTCAAAAGCCTTATCCGTCCCTCGTAAATTCTCAAGTTTACGATCTTTCCTTTCAAGGGCTTCATTCTGGGCTTTGAGTATTTGAGAAGGTANTATGGGACTCGTGCATTATTACGTTCCTTAAGTTACCATGATAAGGTAACCATCTCCGACCCTTAATACAACGAGTTCCGTCTGAACGTATCTCAAAAGCCTTATCCGTCCCTCGTAAATTCTCAAGTTTACGATCTTTCCTTTCAAGGGCTTCATTCTGGGCTTTGAGTATTTGAGAAGGTAGATTCGAATGAAGAGTCATAACTAACGACCTAGCTCTAAGTGGTTTGATTCGTTCCTTTCGGCTCAAAGTATCTGCTACTACGTTAGCTTTGCCAGGATGGTAACGAATCTCACAATCATAATCAGCGAGCAGGTCTATCCATCGACGTTATCTCATGTTCAACTCTTTTTGATGCGTGGTTTTGTGACCTTACAACAGGTTTTAGCTCTCGAGGGATCTCAAGAGGCTTACAACCCCACCAGGCAGTGTACCTGACCGATGTAGTATAGGATAGTGGTAAGTACGGGGGATTGATCGTTCTCTCATAGGGAATAGTGTTCGTTAGGATAGAAAAGCTACTCTAATAGGTCTAAAGGTGGAAGGAAGATTCTTTTTGTATTTTTATAAATATATATATATATATATATATATATATACGAGAATGGCGTCGGTCCGCCGCGTTGCGGGCGGGCCTGTTTTTTTTTCCATTGTTTTATGGAAAAAATTCTGACACTTTTCAAGTTTCATTTTGTTTGTTTTTTTGTTGCGGGTATATAACAGACTCATTTCCCTTAAAGCACAGCTTTCCTATCTATTGTATATAAACTCGTCTATGTTTTGAAACATGAAAGGGAAACATTTTTGCACTGCACCATAGTTTCATAAAATTTTGGCACTACACCGTAGTCTCATAAGTGGACACTTTTAGCTTTACGGCTATTCTTTTGCTCGACACCTAATTGAGAAAATATGCATTTAAGAATCTCAAGAACTTCTTCAAACTTTAAGCCTCTACGGGTTGAAAGGACCATTTCGTGGTATAGTACATCCGCTATCTCTGACCTCAAAAGTTACAAATTCATATTCATCTTATAAAAAGTCACTAACTTGAACTTCAAAAATCAAAATTCGTATAACAAAAAGTCCAAATCCAGAAATGCATCATACAGCTTGCTTACAAACCGTTGGGTCTGGCCTAACCTTTAAACTAACCTTTGCACATTAGATTTTGAACAACGACTCTTTTTAACATGTCACCTATAATTTTACGCCCCGTGCCCGTTGACCAAAAATTTAAAACTTTATGCGGAAATGATTCAACTTTAACAGACACTATTACCATAGGTATTGGTCTAAAATGGACCCTTTCTGGTCTAAAATAGACCCATTCATCTGAACTCTAAAATAGACCCTATTACCACAAGTATTAGCCCAAAATGGACCCTGTTTATTCTAAAGTAGNGTATAACAAAAACTCCAAATCCAGAAATGCATCATACAGCTTGCTTACAAACCGTTGGGTCTGGTCTAACCTTTAAACTAACCTTTGCACATTAGATTTTGAACAACGACTCTTTTTAACATGTCACCTATAATTTTACGCCCCGTGCCCGTTGACCAAAAATTTAAAACTTTATGCGGAAATGATTCAACTTTAACAGACACTATTACCATAGGTATTGGTCTAAAATGGACCCTTTCTGGTCTAAAATAGACCCATTCATCTGAACTCTAAAATAGACCCTATTACCACAAGTATTAGCCCAAAATGGACCCTGTTTATTCTAAAGTAGATCCATTACCAGCAGACCCTTAGAATAGACCCATTTGTGTCTAAAAGAGACCCTTTTTACCTGTACCTTAAAATGGACCCATTTGCAGTCTAAAATAGACATGTTTCTGCACTCTAACATATTTTGACCCATTTCATGACATAAGATGCATACGACTTCCACGACACCTCAAACCTAACCAAAATCATTATCTTTACATAATAAATCTGTTTCATAATTACTTGACGCGTTCACAACCCAAAATGGGTTAAAACAAACTTATGCCAAACACCCCTTTAATCTTTACCATAAACACTTAAAACACACTTTAACCATACTATAACATACTCATTCATACACTTGACACTTGACCATACTTTACAAAATGTTACTTGACTCACGGGGGTACAACATCAACATAGAGCTCGGTATCTCCTAAGCTCCTACTGCATACTACCTTTATACTTGCACATCCATATCCTTAATCCATATCCAAGCCATAGCTTCATCTCATAAACAACCTACAAACATTGACAACTAAACAATAAGCTTTCGCTTAGTAAGTAAAACGATCATAACATACTATTACACTTCAATCAAG
Organism: Artemisia annua; assembly: GCA_014162995.1. Lineage (NCBI taxonomy): Eukaryota > Viridiplantae > Streptophyta > Magnoliopsida > Asterales > Asteraceae > Artemisia > Artemisia annua. Next base: position 13,356 of record LBNU01002460.1, read on the forward strand.
CATATAAGCATTACAATATCAAACACTTACTTCACGGGTCTCATACCCTAATTATTACCCAAGCACATACACATCAAGTTACTCGAATGACAACATAACATCACTTAAATTACAAACATCGCCACACTTAAACATAATCACAAGTCCATTATTACTAAGCACATATACATAACACATACATGTTAGAAATCCATATAATACCATGTCATCATCATTCTACTTACCTTAGCTCCAAGCTAAGCATATCAAGCCAATAACACCATCATCATCAACATCATTACTGGTTATCATCATCACTACGATTTTCCATCATCATCATCAATCTTCATAATTAACTAAAACCTAACACATAATAATCAATACCAAAATCAAGGGTTAACATAACCCATCAAATATACTCATCATCCTTTCTATATCATCATATGATCATATCTAGATCATATGATGATTTCCCACTTCTAATCATAACTCTAAACCTCATAATCAACAAGATAGAGGGATTACTTACTTGGGATTATCATTGCTAGGGGAGGCCATAAGCATACTAGCTCCATCATCTTCTTCCTAACATCAATACTAACTCTTCTCCCTCCCTTTTTCTTATCCAAAACCGGACTTACACAAAAACACCCAAAAAAGGTGTGGAAAATGCTAGAATTATGTGGAGGGATACTTATATACTTGTACAACTTTGACCATTTGGCATAAATGGTCCCTTGAGTCTCTATCCTTATATTTTGACCACAATAACTTTATTACTTTCATAACACTTGGCAACTTTGGTCCCTTACATTATGCATCATAACTTCCAAAGCTAAGCTACACATTCTTTGACTAAAAAGTTGACCATCGGGTTAACTGGTCAATCCCGCTAAGTCCTTAATCAATTCCATCCAGGGTGGGGCCTATCTGTATTTCGGGAAACGGGTCTAACAATTCTACCCCCTTATTTAGATTTCGTCCCCGCAATCTCTTGTCTATAACTATTAAAGACTAATTCACAATATACACCCGTTATCATACTTCGAATCTTTAATCATTTCATTGCAGCGATCTAAGTGATCTTGCAATTCTAAGCTTCTATATCATAATCATAACTCATAATCCACTATAAACAATACTTAACATCACACACTTATCTAAAATTTCCAACAATGACAACTAGTCATATGGAAAATTTACTATTTTGACTTTATATAAGTCAAACTTCAACATTATATCTGCCTCATTCACCAATGCACTAACATGACCTTAAGTAACTAGCCGGTCAATATCACATTCTATTTAACACCCAACTCATATCTACTTCAAAATCGATAACTTATTTCAAAATTTATATGAAGCACTATATAAATGGCACCTTCAAAATCTTTCTCACGCAGCACCTAAGCAATCTTTCTTATTAAATCTTGGGGAATGCTTACCCATTATCTTATCAATCTTAAGGCACAAACGCATTCTAGGTGTCTATTTGTTTTAGTTTTCACTTTCTCACTTCTCTATTCGTATTCATGCCATGTCGGTTACACATAAGCCCACTCATTTGTAACTCTTTACTCACATAAAAAGGCGTCCCAATCTATGTAAGTAAGGAATTATAAACTTATGGTTCGGCGATTTACAATTTCTTTATTTAAATGAAGAGGCGTCCCAATCCATTTAAATAAGGAGATTATAAATCATCCTACTCATGTACTTCCAACACAACAATCATACTTACTTTACTTTCCATCATTTCTAGCCTTGGATCCAATCTCTCTAACTTTCCATCCATGTCATAAAGACAAGCTGGCTATCCCGAAGGATACCGTAACATCCATGCCCTCGTGGCAAGCTGGGCTACCCCGAAGGATGCCCTAACTATCTATGCCCTCGCGGCAAGCTAGGCCACCCCGAAGGATGCCAAAATATCCATGCCCTTGCGGCAAGCTAGGCCACCCCGAAGGATGGCAAAACTATCATCCATGCCTCGCGGCAAGCTGGGCCATCCCGTAGGATGCCAAAACTAGAGCATTGGATCAGAGCTATACTTACTATAACATCTTTACTCATTTAGTCTTTCATGTACTTTTATCATTAAGTACACACTATCATTTTCACAATTCACATTGCCTTAAGCAATCTCAACATTCGCTACTGTTAGGAATCATCCTAACATGTAAATGGAATGACATTTACGGGATTATTAGTTATCCTATTTAGCCAAAACACAAGGACTTGATATGTAATATTGCAATAGTATGTATGTGTTAGGCTATATAAGCCCTCCTAGACTTCACTAGGAGGGTGAGAATTGTGTGTGTAACTTTACCTTTTCTTTCATATCAATAAAACACAAATCTTTCCCTTCTCTCTCTACTTTCTCTCTCTAAGTATGGAGATATTATTCTTCCATCTAAACCAACCTCCCGAATCACAAATCAACATAAAAGTACGATCATAACAGTGGTATAATGAGCCAAGGTTTTTTCTTTGTTGATTTGTGGTCGAATCTTGTCAAAAAAATGTCATCTTGAAACTGTCTACCATGTCCTTTGACTGTTTTACATATATTTTTTGGTTATATCAATTTTTTTTTGTATCATATGGTCAAAAAGTCCCAACCTTTCACTATCAGGTTCATAGATCTGTTTTGTTGTGGTCATTTTATCAACCTTGGCAACAGTTTATGTAACAGATTATCTTTATGACCATTTTGGTACCATCCCGTGATATGTGGTCAAGAAGGTCGAAACTCATCGGAAACTGGGCAAAAAGGGTCGCCAGAATCTGGTCGGCATTTCTTGTATAAGAAGTTCTCGATATGTACTTGTTTTTGAGAATATACTCTTTTCGAAAATGTGAAACCCTAATTATCGAAATCACATTCTCGATAAATCAGGTTCTCGATAATCACGTTCTCGAAAATCACGTTCTCGATAAGTTAAAAATTCTCGATAAGTAAAAAGGTTTTCGAGAATGGAGATGAAGCAGAAAAGACCGAGACCACAACAAAAATACCAAACAAAAACTCTTGTGACCTCAGTATTATCACCATCATCAGTCAACAAGAAAACTCAAACCGAATCTAAAAGAAATATTATACGAGACTGACCAATATACAAACGAATCAACCCAGCCAAGACAAGATCAAACCATTACCAATCCTAAGCTAGACACATCAACAAACTCTCGCCGTTCACCCAACTCACAATCAATATCTGAATCAAAACAGGACTCGACACTGATAAGTTATAACTACATGATCTCAGTTCATACTTTCGGGTCATTCAAAGACATTTCAAACCTTTTTAAGGTTAACCATACGAAAGTAATGAATCATCATCGAATCAATTTTTATGAAGCTTATACTTCATTTTAATTATACGAAACTTACAAGAAAAGAAAAGTAAGAATTACTGTTATAACCAAGAATCACCTTCAGGAGGTCAGGGATGCTCGAAATAAAGGAAAGACATGGTATTATTAGATTGAAAGAATTGGGGAAGATGTGTGTGTTTTCTAGAGAGAGAAAGAAGGAAAACACACACAACTTGAAATACAATGAGACATCCACCCTTCCTAGTTGCAATTAGGAAGGTATTTATAGGAAACTAAGTGCCATACTTTACAATGTTGACACATTTAGTCCCTTTACTTAAATACTATTGCAATTCCCATCAATGACATAACTTTAAGGCTAACAATCTTTCCCCAAAGTGATGTCATACGGGAATTGCTTACAACGTTCCCTACAAGTAAAATTAAATACAAAATATAAGTGCAGCAGCTCCGAGAGTGGTCTTCAAACTTCATTGCTTCATTCAGCTTCCTGAATCTTCTCAGCTGCCATCTCTTTACTTGCAGAAGAACGGTGTGAGAAAATCTAATTAGTGATTAAATCTGGCTTTACACTCTCCCCTAATTAGTGCTCTCCCCCAAACTGACAACCTTTCCGATGAATGCTCTGAATCTGAAGAAGTCTTTTGATAATTAAATACAATCCGTCTTTAGTCTTCTAACACGCAGCGGAAAATGTTCAACAGACTGTAGACTCGACCTTCTTCAAGATTGTCCATTCGGGGGAACAAACTATCAACATCTTCATCTTCAACAAATGCATTCCAACTATCTTACAAACCAGCCCATAATGTACACATGTAACCAACAAAGGTAGAAATGACCTGTTGTGCGTCCTTGATGTACACATTTCTCTCCCCTGATGGTTGCGATCAATCCCCCGTACTTACCACTATCCTATACTACATCGGTCAGGTACACTGCCTGGTGGGGTTGTAAGCCTCTTGAGATCCCTCGAGAGGTAAAACCTGTTGTAAGGT
>LBNU01002461.1:11800-25828 GCA_014162995.1 Artemisia annua
GATGTTGGTGGGCGTTATGATATAGGCCTCCCTTTTTTTGCAATGACGTTGTGGCCTGAGTTGCCCTAACAACGTGAGAAGAATAAGGATTTTTTTTTCTTTTTTGGCGTTTGTGTTGTTTTGGTGTGTGTTGAGTGTATGCGTTATTTTGGTTTGTATTGAGAGAGAGAGTGTGTGTGTGTGGTGGTTTGAGGAAGAAGAAACAAAATTTTTGTATGGGCAGACTTGGTCCGAATAATATATTTTTTTATTAATTATATTTTTAGTTTTATATCATTTGTATTTTTATTTAATAAACGAAAATATATTTTGTTATGAGGTGTTATGATAAGGGGGTATTTTTGGTGTGTTAGTGTTAAAATGTTATGACACCTTACCTCTTAGTACAATAAACACAAACAAATCCCAAGCACCCTTGAACAAATTTAATACCCACGAAAATCCTTCAAACTTTGATTGTGAGTTTCGGATTCAAGATCTTTGATAAAGTCTCAGGTAAGTATGATATCGTTCGTTTCTCTGCAGTTATTAACAGTTATTTTGTTAAAAAAAAGTTGGGAACAATTATGGTTTTATAAGCATTTTTGATTGGCCTAGAAACAGTCAACAAAAGTCAACCAAGTATTTGGTCAACTAAAGTCAAACTAGAAAAGGCTCAATGCACCAAGGAGAGTATGGGAATTCCCCGGGTCGTTTAAATCCCGACGAGGAGTGAATTGTATCGAAAACGGTTCTGAGATCAAGTGATTTATGAAACGATGATGGGAAAGTGAGATTGATTTAAATTAAACTACAAGATTATGAATTAAAATGATAGACGAACACTACAAATGATTACTGAAATATGCAAACGTTACAAATATAAAAAATGTACGTTTACGTTTAATTAAAAACGTCTACGTACGAAAATAAAAGTGAAAATAGAAACCTACAAACACCTAGATGATGAAAAACATATTTTTACAATCTAAATGATAAAATAAAATTTTAAGAAAAAGAAAAATATTTTTTAGACTTTTTAATTAATTAATATTAATTAATTACTAATTACTAATTAAGCTAATTTAAATTAAAATAAATACTAAACTAATTTATATAATTATGAAAGTATTTTCTAAAATTACCTAACAATTACAGAAGTCCTAAAAAATTACAAAAAGTTCCTAAAAGTAATAAAAAACTATTTTAGAAATTAATTATCTAATTATTAATTAAAAACTAATTAAACTAATTTAATTATTATAAATAGAAGATGAACAGTAGAAATTCTAAGAAAATTACTGAAAACTCTAAAAATTATTTAGAACCTAGGAAAAATATAAAAAGAAGCTACTGTTTAACAAAATTTAACAAAACTATTTAATTAACTAGTTTTAACTAATTACTAATTTAATTATTATTAATTCTAAGAAATACTAGATGAACAGTGAAAATTCTAAGAAAATTTCTACAATTACTTTAAAATACTAGGAATCTGGGAAAATTATAAAAACAAGTACTTACTTAATAAAAATTTAAAAAAAAGAAAAAAATAAAAATAACTTCTATTAAATAGAAGCTATCACTAAATTTAAATTGATGTTTTTTGTGATTTTCTTTTTACAAAGCTATTAAACAACCAACATAATGAAACTTTTGTAAAGGCAAACTTTTTGGAACTAACCAATAAGCTCAGTGAGAGCTTATTAACTTGACAGTTGAGCTTTTATAAGCTTGAATGGATTTTCAAGCTTAGATAAGCCCTCAACAAGCTAAAGGCTGGTCCTAAAGGATGAAATAAGCCACAAACAGATTAAAGAAACTAAAATCTAGTTGAAACAATAAGAAGCACACAGAAAATAAACCAATAAGATCAATAAGCAAACCCCAAATCACACTTGAGCCAAACAGGCCTGCAAGTTTTTGCTAGCTAAGATTTAGCTTAGCAAATAAGCTAAAAAGTCTGAAAATGAACTGGAACTAGCAAGATGGGTGGATGGGCTTTTCAAAAAGTACAAGCTCACAAAATGAGTCCCAAAAGTGAGCTTATGAGGGGCTTGTGAACTAAGCCAAAATACACTGAAATGGTCAGTGTTCTGAGAGAATGGGACAAGATTCAAGGTCCAATTTAGCTAACCAAATAAGTTGAAAAGCTTGAAATAAGCTCTAAAACTTTAAGCCTGGTAGGTTAGCTTTACACAAATCCAAAATACACAAGCTCAAGTCCACAGATTAGCTCAAAAGATGCTTATGAACACCCCCTTAGTACACTGATTAACCAGTGTAGTGGAGTGAATGAGGAAAAAAATGATGATCAAAATTAAGCTAATAGATAAGCTCAAACTTGGAAATTAAACACATGCACATGAACTAGGCCAGAAGGGCTTCTCAAAACAACTAAAATCACAAGCTAAGGCAAACAAATAAAGATTGTGCAAGCTATAGAAACTNACAAGCAACCAATGTCTAATACCCAAAAGCTCAACTTATGAAACTCAATATTAAACCCTAGAAGAAAATCCAAAGTTTATTCAAAAACTTTTCTTCTGAAAACTTTGACTTTTTATGTAAACATGAAAAGTTGACTTTAATGATGTTTGATCTTGATTTACTGAATAAATATGATGTTCTAAGATAAAATAAGGCTAAACTAATCTAAACCTACAACTTGTGCAATGATGTGAGAGTTTATGGATTTTGAATCCTTCACAGTTAACTGTGAAGGGTTATCAAAGAGAATTTTGACATTTTACTTAAAACCTACCAAATTTTATGCTCAAACTACTCAAATTAGTCCTTAGGAAAGATGACTGAACCAATCTTAAACCTTGAAAGCCACACACACACAGGTTTACACACAGTTCCAAACACCCCTTAAAAAGGCTGATTTTGAAATTTTCAAAATCACAAACAGATTTAGACCAAGAAACTTATTCCATAGATCATATTATCACTCCATAAGACCAAATAAGCATATAACATCAATAATAACAGCAAGAACAAGAAAATGACAATTCTACCTATTTAACTGTGAGAATGGAATTTCAAGCAACAACAATATTCTAAGAACAAGTTATTAATTTTAAGCTAAATTATTACTTACTAACACCAAATAAGCATATAAGAACAAGAACAAGTAGCTAAATAGCAGTGAAATATTAAAATGCCAAATATAAAAGATTAGCTTACAAAAGACAATCCAGCTTAGAACTTAGAACAAGGACCCAAGATCACTCCTATAGGTTCTCCACAGAACCACTAACCCAAAGCCATCCAATATTTACTTTGCTCCAGCTTGGATCACCATCTTCACAGCATTTTCCATTTTTATCTATTTATATATGATTTTTTTTGTGATTTTTAATTTATGAACCTAGACTGAATTTTAAAGTTTCTAAAAGCTTTAAGAAGCTTTCTGGGAGCTTATATGATTTAACTAGTCCTTAACATCAACTACAACAACATAAAAGTAAATTAGAGAAATTGAACTTGAAATTGCAATAACTTGAATTCGTACTTAAAACTTGAAATTGATTATTGAAAAGAGTTTATAATACACTGAAAACACTGAGTACAAGCTTTTAGAACTAAAAATTACACTAGAAAAGGGAAAATTAAGCTATTCGACATAAAAGTAAAACTAAAAGACTCTCCTCCTCTTCCTTGCTTCTCTTTCTTCTTATAGTGAACTTCTAGGGTTTGTGAAGACTTCTGAGCCTTTCCCACTTCACTTCTGACCCTTGGATGAAAGCAAAATGATCTTCACCCTTGAATTGGATTTTGGCGCCAATTTGTCAAATGGGCAGTTATAAGTTTCTTGGAGGATTTTCTGGGCAATTAATGCCTCTTGGATGTTTGCTAAGGTTAGGGGAACATGGTGAGGTGGAATTGAGGTGGAGGAATGGAGGAGTATGTACTGGTTAAGCTTTCACGTGGGTGAGGGAGAAGGAGGGGTCAAACGTTTGACCTGGGGGGGGGGGAAAGAGTTATTAAACGGGGGAGTTTATATTTTTTAAGTGTGGGCTGGGGTGGTGAAATGGGCCAGGGGGATGGGACTGGGCTTGTGGGGTTGTTTTTGGACTGGATTTGGTTTATGATAAAGAAAGGGTCCGTTTGGTTTAGATTTAACACAAGGACCAAAATTGTAATTTGATCAAACCAAAGGGACCAATTTTGCACACTTTTCAAAGTTGTTACAAGGACCAAATTTGCCAACTTAGAAAACCAAAGGACCAAAAATTCCAATTTTGCACTTTTCAAACACCCAAGGACCATTTTGTAATTTTCCCAAAGTTCAGGGNGGTGATGGTAGCATAGACACCCAAATATACGTAAGTTGGAGTAGTCGGGTGCTTTGTGGAAAAGTCGTGTGTATGGGATTTCGTTGTTGATGGCGGTAGAGGGTAGAAAGTTGAGGAGATAAGTGGCCATGTGTAGGGCCTCGACCCAAAAGGTGGGGGTAGATGAGCTTGAAACAAGAGCATACGAATGACATTGTTGATGGTTCTAATCATGCGTTCCGCCTTGCCATTTTGTTGGGAAGTTTTAGGGTAGGAGAATCTGAATTGTATACCATGGTTAGCCAAAAGTATATGTAAGCGGTTGTTGTCAAACTCACCACCATGATCACATTGGAAACTTTTTATTTCGCATTTAAATTGGTTTTTAACGTAATTTCGAAAGTGCAAGAATTTATCAAGCATGTCAGATTTGTTACGAAGAGGGTAAATCCACAAATAATGAGAGAAATGATCAAGAAATAAGACGTAGTATTTAAAACCACTTTTACTAAGAATGGGGGATGTCCATAAGTCGGAATGGAATTATCAAAACAATTTGTAACAACAGAATTAGAACTATCACTACAAAAAAAGAGGGTTTATAGGACCTTTTTGTAGGACACCTTTTTGAATGAGGTCCTAAAAAACGTTTTATATGACCAATTAAATTTTGAGTCTTATTATAGTGGTTTTAAATAGGACGCTTTTTATGTGAATCCTATTAAGTTAATTTACAAGACACTTTTTTAATATGGTCTTATAATGATATAACTTAATATGACATGATATAACTTAATATGACATTTAATATAAAGGTCCTATTTTTTTTTTTTTTTTTTTTGAACGGCAATATAAAGGTCCTATTATAATACATCTTATGGGACACTTTTTTAATATGGTCTCATTATGATATAAATTAATAGGACATTTGTTATAAAGGTCCTATTATAATACATCTTATGGGACGCTTTTTCAATTTGGTCTTATTAGATTATAATTTAATATGACACTTAGTATATTGGTCATATAATATCTAGTTTTATAAGACGCATATATATATTCGGCTAGGTATTATTATAATTGAACATAAAAGGTTGTTTGAACATAAAAACTTTACGATTCAATGTTTTACTTGTAGCTTATTTTATGTGTTTTAACAAAATTAAACTTCTATAACAAACCAAACGCACCCTTGGTCTCAAGGTACGAGTCATGATTTGGTGGTAATCTTGTCATACTTTTTCACATTTAATATATGAGTGTCATAGGTTATTAAATTTGTCATATATAAGTCATAACTCGAGGTAATTAACCAATTATTATAATAAACGCATTAGTAAATTTAATGCAACTTAAAAGTTTTAAATAAATCCTGTGCAGGAATTCAAAAATAACATGTTCCAATGAAAAAAAAAAGATCAGTTATGTATTTGTTGTAAAGTAGTAACAAAATTTAGGTTAATATGTAAACCTTATCCTTAAACCCTCTCTGTTGATGTCAGCACTAGCTAAAAGAATACCAAAATTGAAGAATCTTTCTCTGTGGCAAAAGAAGTCGAGCTATTCAAAAATTGAAGGTTAGATATTTCTCATATAATCATAAACACAATCTAATATAGGATACTTGAGCATCTATTAAAAAAAGAGTACTTGAGCGCAAAGAATTGTACAATATTTATAGATGTGCATTGTTAGAGGTGGAAAATTGGCTGGGAGGTGGACCGGATACATGTACTCTTTAAGTTCAATCCAAATTATGAAATCTGAATGTACATATATGGTTGACTTTAAAGGGGGATAAATAAGGACGTGGCCTCAAAAATAGTATCTACAAACCTGTTTCGTTTTCTTATGTTATTTTCTTGTTAATTACCAATCTTAGTGGGTCAAAGGGGTGACTTAGCCCAGCAGTGCATCTAGTAATAAAACTGTCAAAACATATATTGTCAAAAATACATATCCTATTGGTACAGTTTGTAAGCCTAAACAATAGTTTGTAACATATATCACTACATATACAACAGCCAAAGTGTTTGCAGCATCATGAGGTTAAAATTTCACAAATGTTCCAAACACTTTGTTGGCAATGACACCGTTTCGTGTCTTTATCAAAAGCACCTGTAAGAGTATTGTGGTTTTTATTACTTTGATGAAAGAATAGCCAGCTGAAGATGCCGTGACTGGCATAATTTAACTGGGTTTCTATAAGTAGTGATCCGAGCGAAATTCCCATTTGACACGAGAACACGTGCAATAGTGAAAGATTCGCCTTGTTCAACAGCAAAATGCCACTCTTTTATGCTAATAACAAACCAGTCTTTACTTGCATTTGAAGTTGCTTTAACTTCTATGTAATCTTTGCTATTATTCTCACCTTCAATAATAATATCAAATGATAATCCTGACTCTTTAACCTCATTCACCCATCTCACAGATTTAACACCATGTTTTTCTACAAAGTACTGAAATGTTACAAGTTCCCTGGTTCTGCCTGTTATCACCTTTTCAAGTGTANACTAACTAATGTAACTACTACGAGCTAAACAATGCTTAATCATATCTGGGGAAACCGAATCTTTCTTATACAAAAATCGTATTCCTAACAATCTCCCCCTAAGAGAGGTCACCCTTTTGTTCTTTATTTTTGAATTCTTGCATTGAGATCTTTGTAGATTCTTTTGTAGCTCTTAGTTGTTGATTCTTCATTGATAGTCGACTCAAGATGACTTCCTTGATGTATATGATGATATTTTGACTTTGTTCTTCGCTCTTCATCCATATAATTAGCTTCAAGTCATCTTTGAGTGTATGTGTCTCTTTGTGATGTTGTGATAGTCTTTGTGATGTCATGCTTACACTTTTCTTGATCATGATTTTCTGCATCAGAGTTGAGGAAGCATAGTCGAAGCCCATTCTTTGATCATGATATCTTGAGTTATGATGTTTAAGTTTAAGCATGAGATGATGAATCTGCATCTTTTCAGCAATCGGCATCACTCGTCAACTTCTTTGTCTTTGGAGAGGTTACGCCTTTCCAACATGCTCATACATCTTTGTTGAGTAGATCTTCATGGTTGAAAAGCTCTGACGACTCCTTGTAGATGTTGGTATGAGCATGTGGAACTTTAAGTGATAGTGGTGATCACGGTAAGTATGGTATGTTGAGCTGCATAAAATTTTGTTAGTAATAAACATACCGGCACTTACAAGTTTGGACTTCGAGATTGTCAACAGCATAGTGTGAAGACTTTCTCTATTCCTTACCAAGGCCGTTCCTAATCGGATGCCCCCGAAAGGGCTTACACTGACATACCGAAGTACAACAACGATTAGGTGAGTCGCTGGAGATCACCCCACGACTGTAGACCTTTTGAAACACCACCGAACACACTAAGCGTAACCCACAAGTGATTACCGAAGTGACTTGCTGTCAGGGCTGCTTGATGTTGACCCTGGGAGGAGTTTCCACTCAATCATTGGGAAATACTTATGTGTATCCCCTCATAAGTGTTCTAGGAAGATTGCTAAGATCTGCGTAGGACTTGAAATATTACACCTGGTGCCCTTAATGTTGAACCACCAGTGTATAAGTATCAAGTGTACCTATGAGATCTTTTGATGCATCTCTTGGCTCTAGACTCGATAAGTGCACATTGGTTATCCTATGCGGAGACTAGGGAGGGGTCTCCTGTTTCAATATCAACTAGCTCTAAGAGACTAGTCGATAGTTTACACCGGTTCCCCGTGAGAATGAAACAAGCTCTTTTAAGAGAACTTGAGTGGCTGGAAGGTTTAGTGCAGTGCGTCACTGGGTCCATGACGTCTTTATCTTCAATACCGATGTTACCTTGGTAACAATCAGTAGCATATGAATTGAACCCGGTTTCTGCCCTAAGGTTGAATAATTGGAGGGCTATTTCTTTTCACCCTTTCTCATTTCATTTCTTTTTAATTCTTCAACCCCTTCAGTGCTTACCGAGACTTCATTACTAGAACCTTGTTGGGTTTGTTCCAGTCCTAGCTCAGTCTCAGTCGGCACTCTTCCCTTTCTCACTTTTCTCCTTTTTTCAATCATTCCTAAGGACTTCTAATCTATCTATTGGATTGTCCCTGGGAAGATCCCTCCGGTTCTGGTGGATCATGGGAACATATACCTAACCTTACCATCCTTATAACTCCATGCATTAAATTAAAGTGGTCGGTCTTTTGGTATCTTTCCACAATCGCCATATAACCAAATCATTGAAAATTCTCTCAAAGTGTTTATGATTAAGAAACACATTTTGTTAACACTTTGAGAGTTTTATCATTTTTCAAATGCTCCCCCTTAACATGTGCTCATAGGTAAAGAAAGAAATTTGCACATGTCGGGGTGAGTTGCACTTATTTGAATTGATCGGCTCTTAATAGACATATACCCGAGGGACACGTTTACGTTGCTTAGTTAAAGGGATCCATTATCAGCTTTTAGGTGATAACTAGCCCTAATAACTAACTTGAAGTTGTTAACATTCCTTAAAAAGGAAGTTAGACCCGTCAAAGTATATATCTAAGAAGAGTTTCTCGAAACGGTACTTTCTACTTGGACCAGTCCTCTTCGAGACACGTTTACATCACTGGTTAGACCAGCTTGAAATTATTACCCGGCCAGGACTAGTCTTTTCGATTCACGACTTTTCATGTTTCGTCAATTCATGAGTCAAATTCTGAGTCATAAGCAATTCACGGTTTCTACTTGATTTTGTAAAATCCCGCGAAAGACTCTTAGCCACTTGCTCCCCCTCAATATGTGCACATTGATTGAATCAATTTTGAAAAACTTTGGCACATACGGGTGAGCTTGCAAAAGAGATCATTTATTCATCATTTTAAATCACTTGCTCCCCCTCAATATGTGCTTTGTTCATACTCCAAAATCTTTTAAAATTTTAGCACATAAGGGAGCGATCTTTTGAGTCCAAAACATCTTTATAAGTCCAAAAACATCACATTTAATCACTTGCTCCCCCTTAATATGTGCTTTGATTAAAATCCAAAATCTTTAACATTTTAGCACATAAGGGAGCGTTCTCGAAAGTCCACAAACATTCTTTATGAGTCCAAAAACATCACTTTTAAATCAGTTTTTATATTTAAATCACATTCTCTCCCCCGATCATAAAATTTCAAATCTTTTGAGATTTTGTGATCCCAATTGATTTAAATGATTTTCGAAAAAGCTTTGGAGAGACATGTGGCAAAATTTTAAACGTTTACTGATTTTGAGACACTTTTTGAGTTTTCACTGTGGCTGGTGCACAAAGTTTTTAAAGGTGCAGAAATTTTGAGCACATACGCTCCCCCTCAATTAATGACCCGTTTTTCCATTTTAACGTTTAGTAGCCATTAATGTGAGTGGTAACGTATACGAGAAAATTTAAGACCAATGGCCACCTTGTACACCACAAAATCTCTTTTGAAGAATTTTTAGAAGAAAGAGATTTTGGGAAAAGAAGACTTCTCTTCTTTTACTAGAAAGGCTGCACTGAAGCGTACAACTTTTCGGATAATCCGCACACAGTGAAAACATGATAACGTGTTTTTACACGGATTTTGAAAACCGGGTTGCTATCTGAAGTAATAGCAAACCATAATTTAAGCAAACATATATTTTTGGTATTTTTGAGTTTTTCAGATTTTTATGGTTTTTATAGGTTTTATATTTTTGTATTTTTCTTTTCTGGGTTTTATATAATATATAAAAGGATATGTGAAGTGAATCAGTTACTCCTCATTATCTTCCTGAAGACTTTTGAGTGACTCAGGAGTGATGCTCTTCATTCCAAGACGTGGGAGAATGAATTGAAACCGTTCTCTAGGAAGTGCCTTTGTGAAGATATCAGCCAGCTGAAATTCCGTCCTTACAAAGTAGAGTTCCACAATTCCTTTTTCCACTTGTTCTCTGATGAAATGATGTCGAATATCAATGTGCTTTGATCTTGAATGCTGGACGTTGTTGCAGCAAAGAGCAATGGCACTCTTGTTATCACAGTACATCGGAACTTTGTTGTAGTTAAAGCCATAGTCGGATAATTGAGACCTCATCCAAAGAATTTGAGCACAGCATGATGACATGGCAATATATTCAGCTTCTGTAGAGGAGATTGATGTACTCATTTGCTTCTTTGATGACCAACTAACCAGCTTATCTCCTAGAAACTGAGCACCGCCAGAAGTACTTCGTCGAGTATCTTGACAACCCGCATGATCAGCATCAGAGTAGGCTGTGAGAGCCATTGCAGTGTCTTTAGGATACCAAAGGCCCATGTGAATTGTTCCTTGAAGGTACCTGAAGACTCTTTTGACTGCTTCTAAGTGCTTCTTAGTAGGTTTGGATTGATAACGAGCACACATGCAGACAGCAAATAAGAGATCAGGTCTGCTGGCTGTGAGATACATCAATGATCCGATCATGCTTCGGTATTTGGTTTGGTCGACAAGTGCTCCTTCAATATCCTCATCCAGCTTAGTTCTCTCAACCATTGGAGTATCAACAGATTCACATGATTCGAATCCAAATTTCTTTAGTATTTCAATGGCATACTTGGATTGATTGATGAAGATACCATGTGGGTTTTGAGAAATCTGAAGCCCCAAGAAGAACGACATTTGCCCCATCATGGACATTTGGAATTCTGTACTCATTTCTTGTGCAAACCTATCACATTCTAGTGGATCGGCTGATGCGAAGATAATGTCATCCACATAGATCTGAACGTGGAGACGATGCTCTCCCAACTTTCTTGTGAACAAGGTAGGATCGACAACACCTTTGGTGAATTGGTTGGCTAGAAGAAATTTGGACAGTGTATCATACCATGCTCTGGGTGCTTGTTTAAGACCATATAGTGCCTTCTTCAAGCGATAGACATGATTAGGGCGTTCAGGATCAACAAACCCCTCTGGTTGACTTACATATACTACTTCCTTTAAGTGTCCATTGAGAAAGGCAGTCTTCACATCCATTTGGTATACAACCATGTTCTGACTGGCTGCATTGGCAAGGAAGATTCTGATGGCTTCAATTCTGGCAACTGGTGCGAATGATTCCTCAAAGTCGATGCCTTCTTCTTGTCTGAACCCTTTGGCCACAAGTCGAGCTTTGTTCTTTAACACTTCACCATATTCATCAAGCTTCACTTTGAAGATCCATTTGAGGGCGATAATCATTGCACAGTCTGGAGGGGGCACTAATTCCCAAACATCTAGTCTGTCAAATTCATGGATTTCATCTTGCATTGCAGTGAACCAGGACGTTTTAGTCAATGCTTCTTTATAATTCTTTGGTTCGACTTTGGACAGCACGTTGCTAACAAAACACCATAAAGCATCTGTGGCAAGTTGTCGTCGTGTAGATACTGGCCTAGATGGGTTACCAATGATGTTGTCAATCGGGTGATCATTTGTCCATTTCCTGATATGCTCATGAAGTTGATGATTGGGAATTGAAGTAGCAGTGTTGGAATCTTCTGAGGAGGTTGCCAAAGTAGATGGTTCAGGAGCAAATATGTTGACAAAAGGTTCATCAGGTGGTTGAGTAAAAGGATTCACTTCAAAGGTGTTATCAGATGCTTCTTCTTGTGGAATTGAAGAGTGTTGATCTGTGTGATTGGTATGACTAGATGATGGAGCATTCTGACTAATAGAGATGGAGATGGAAGGCCCGTTTGTGGGTTGAGGTTCATCATTAGCAGCAGCATCAGGATCTATGACTTGTTGTTCAGGTTCGACTCTCTGTTGAGGCTCAAAATACTCATCATACATTGAATCAAACAATTTCTTCAAGTCCTCACAGGTAGGTGGCACAGAAGGAGCATCTGTGGTGGAAGAATTTACAAGTCCTGAACTAATGGGTCCAGGAGTCCAAAGATTAGATGCGGGTCCTGAACTGGAGTATTCAGGAACTGTTTGCTCGGTCAGCTCATTAAACGTGACATGAATAGTTTCCATGATTTGTCGGGACCTTTTGTTGTAGATTCGATAGCCCTTCTTGTTTGGTGCATACCCAACAAAAATTCCAATATCAGCTTTTGCCTTTAGCTTTCCCAAATCTTCGCTATCATTGTTTGGGTAACATAGTGCACCAAAAACACGAAGGAAAGAGAGGTCGGGTTTTCTTTTATGCACTAGCTCATAAGGAGTTTTGCAGTGAAGAGGATGTATTAGTGATCTGTTCTGAGTGTAACAAGCCGTTGCAATCGCCTCTCCCCAGAGAAACATAGGAGCTTTGGAGAAGATCAACATAGTACGTGCTGCCTCTACAAGTGTACGGTTTCGTCTTTCAACAACTCCATTCTGCTGAGGAGTTCGAGGTATACTCCTTTGATGACTAATTCCCAGGTCTTCATAAAACTGAGTAAGTTGTTGATTGACAAACTCCGTTCCATTATCTGTGCGGACGAATCTGACAGTTTTATTGAGTCCAACTTGCAGCTTCTTGATTAGTTTGATGATGATCTCAGGTGTTTCATCCTTGGATCTGAGGAATTTGACCCATGTGAATCGAGAGTAGTCATCAACTATCACTAACACATATCTCTTTCCAAATATGGTTTGCACTCTCATGGGACCACAGAGGTCCATGTGAAGGGTATGAAGAACTTCCATGATGGTGTTGATGGTTTTGGGTTTGTGAGTATGCTTGTTGCTTTTACCAAGCTGGCAGGCGGAACAAAGATGATCCTTTTCATACTTCATCCTGGGCATGCCACGAACAAGATCTTTAAGTCGATGCCTTCTTCTTGTCTGAACCCTTTGGCTACAAGTCAAGCTTTGTTCTTTAACACTTCACCATATTCATCAAGCTTCACTTTGAAGATACATTTGAGGGCGATAATCATTGCACAGTCTGGAGGGGGCACTAATTCCCAAACATCTAGTCTGTCAAATTCATGGACGTTTTAGTCAATGCTTCTTTATAATTCTTTGGTTCGACTTTGGACAGCACGTTGCTAACAAAACACCATAAAGCATATGTGGCAAGTTGTCGTCGTGTAGATACTGGCCTAGATGGGTTGCCAATGATGTTGTCAATCGGGTGATCATTTGTCCATTTCCTGATATGCTCATGAAGTTGATGATTGGGAATTGAGGTAGCAGTGTTGGAATCTTCTGAGGAGGTTGCCAAAGTAGATGATTCAGGAGCAAATATGTTGATAAAAGGTTCATCAGGTGGTTGAGTAAAAGGATTCACTTCAAAGGTGTTATCAGATGCTTCTTCTTGTGGAATTGAAGAGTGTTGATCTGTGTGATTGGTATCACTAGATGATGGAGCATCTTGACTAATAGAGATGGAGACGGAAGGCCCGTTTGTGGGTTGAGGTTCATTATTAGCAGCAGCATCAGGATCTATGACTTGTTGTTCGGGTTCGACTCTCTGTTGAGGCTCAAAATACTCATCATACATTGAATCAAACAATTTCTTCAATTCCTCACAGGTAGGTGGCACAGAAGGAGCATCTGCAGTGGAAGAATTTACAAGTCCTGAACTAATGGGTCCAGGAGTCCAAAGATTAGATGCGGGTCCTGAACTGGAGTATTCAGGAACTGTTTGCTCGGTCAGCTCATTAAACGTGACATGAATAGTTTCCATGATTTGTCGGGACCTTTTGTTGTAGATTCGATAGCCCTTCTTGTTTGGTGCATACCCAACAAAAATTCCAATATCAGCTTTTGCCTTTAGCTTTCCCAAATCTTCGCTATCATTGTTTGGGTAACATAGTGCACCAAA
>LBNU01002463.1:4183-17707 GCA_014162995.1 Artemisia annua
TATATATATATATATATATATATATATATATATATATATATATATATATATATATATATTTACTCATATTATAAATATGTTAATCGTACTAAACGATATTAAACGAATTATTATTTATTCGAGTCCCCGTGTTCGAGTCATGACTTCCCGGTCCACATAACTAGTCAAAGTCCAAAGTCCATGTAACGGCATTGTTGAAGCCAACCAAGACTAGAAAGTCAAGGCGACCTCAACGTGCACCAAGTCTCAAAGAATGTATCGTGATAACATAGTCAATCCAATATATCCCGATATCCAATCCACACTTCACAAACTACAACAATGTGAGGCCGTCTACGGCTCTCGTACTAACCTATCTCCGTCATTCTAAAAGTTCTCATCCTTATAACTCCGGTAATCACAAACCAAACATTCCATTACTCAAAATTACAATAACAACAAACGTTAGTCACAATCTATATACATGTACATAACCATTTAATTTCATAACCAAGTCATATAGCCAAAATATCACATCGTCACATTATAACATTATTTCACACAAACACTTATCGTCAAACAACATATACCGTTAATCAATATATTTATCGCCAACTAATGTATTCAACTAACATTACCTCAAGTCAAGTGATGTGTATGGATTGCTTACGCACTACGTTTTACCTCTCGAGGGATCTCGAGAAGCTTACAATCCCCACCAGGCAGTGTACCTGACCGATGTAGTATAGTATAGTGGGCAAGTACCGGGGGATTGATCGTTCTCTCACAGGGAATAGTGTTCGTTAGGTTAAAGACTACTCTAATTAAGGTCTAAGGGTGGTGGATGATTATTTTTGTATTTTTATGTTTTTTAGAAAGCAGTAAAATCTCGTTTTTGAAGGAGTGGGCGGAATTAGTTGCTAGTCCACTAACCCAAGTTATCTACTTATGCAATTAATTTAAATTTGAGAAAACAATGGTGGGAAAAGTAGTGTTTACTTAGATTTCATTACTCCCTAACTATCTTTTACCATGTAATTAGTATGTTGAGTTTGCGTGGATGACGGATGTATTCCTAACAAGTCGTAGGGAGTGCGTTCAATTCCCTAACTCTATAAGCTCCTACCTCACTCTATGACGATACGTCAAGTATCCTATCATAAGCTCACCGATAGCAACCTACGCATGAAATACTACCTTAAAATCGATTAACGCACATACGATTCACGTTTCCTAAGACGTTCAAGCTTGTTACCATATAGGAAGTTAGCCAGTTTTCTTAAGTCTAACGTAGATGAAACATTCACCCAAATCACAATCACAACATACACATCACATGATAATTAATAGTTAGGTTTCATTAGATCTAAGCAAACACAAGTTAATTTAGCCTAGCATGTTGAAGGAAAGAAAAGCACAAACATAGATCATACAACACATAGACATATTGTATGGATTGAATGAAGACTTATCTTAGATTAAACATGCAAGTTAGAGGGGTAAAAGTACCCTCTAAGGTCTGTAATACACGAGCTAGGGTTTTACCCTTAAGTTCTCCACCAAGTTCCTTTCTTAAAACAATAAAATTCGTCCTATATATATAGAAAATACGGGCTGACGGCGTCAGCCCAAGGTGTGACGCCGTCACGCTGACGATTAGGGTTTTGTGATGGCCTTCTTGACGTCGTCACGCTGCCTTGTTCCAGATCTGACGGCCTTCCCTGACGCCGTCACCAGACTAGGCCAAAAACTCTCTGGCCCGTCATGAGTAACTTCCAATTTCTTCACTTCATTTGTTCCTGACGTCGTCACGTTGAAGTTTGTGACGCCGTCACCTTCTGTGCACATTAGGGTCTTTTGAGATTTTGTTGTTTTCCGCACTTTTTCACTCCGAAAACGCCCGAAAATGCTTCTTTTGTGATTTTCTCCTCAAAAGTACCTAAAATGAGAAAAGAAACGACTTTGGGTGAAATCCGATCTAATAATATACGAATTAGGACTCAAACTGACCCCTAAAAACGTAACATTTTTCGTCTCATCATCAAGCCAAAGTCAACCAATATATCACAACAAGTTGAAATGTTACCAATTATAGTCGAAAACCATAACGGCAACCATTTATGTCTAAACCCAATTAAATCATGACAATTGCAATCAAAACAATAATATATCAAGAATAACAACATAAGTCGGCAAAAAGGACCATTGCCGAGACCAATTGGTCTCGGCTTGGCTGCCAACGAACCAAAACCCACGGCCCTTGGCCTTGGGGTCTACACAACCAAACACCTAAGTCAAATCCTGAACCCATGTTTCAATCCACTCGATCCACTAAATAACTCCACATCCGAATCAAGAACAAAATAAACAGCAGAATATCAACCATAATTCGACATCACTTCATAATTCCGAATCCGACTCCAGAAGCAAGAACAAAATAATAGAAACCTTAACAAGAAACATATATAACACAAGAAGAATAACGGGAACATCAAAAACAAGAAGAGAACATCACTAATAACTACAAGAATAGCATCGGGAATCCGCAAGAACAAAAGTCGATCAGTAAGCCGTGAGCCCTAGCTCTCGGCTTGCTCTCACTCCACACAAAACACACAAATAGATACCAAATCACGTTTTCATTAATAAAAACCATTTTCTCATTAGTTTTTAACAAGAATAAATCAAGAAAACCCAAAACCCATTAAGGTTCTCATCATATCTCACGGATTTAATCACACCGAGATAAGTTTATACTTGTTTCAGTGTTTACTCACCTTTCTAAACCTCAAGGCTCACGGATCTAATCAAAATAACAAGGAATGGTGGCGGTTCAAGGCTCGATCTTTTTGTATTTGTGGTGATGGGGTGGGTTTTGTGGCGCGTGGCTTATATGGGCGTGAAGGGGATGAGATGAGGAGTAATATGGTGGTGGCGGCGAGGGTGGTGGCGCGGTGGTGAGGCGGCGCCGGTGATGGCAGGTGGCGGCTACAAGGAGAGGGAAGAAGATGGAGGTGAAAATGTTATGTGAAAAGGGAGGTTAGGGCTAAGGGTTATAATACCCGAAAATTGCAAACTAGTCCCTATATTTCTTATATTTTCAAAAATGTCAAAACGAGGACTCGCGGTGTAAATTTTAGAAAACTTTCCCGAAAATACATACCTTTATTCACGAAAAACACTAAACGTTGCCAACATTAATTTTAATCACCACCGATCACTTTAAATATGTTCTTCCATTAATTTTGATAATAAATACGCTTATAAAACAAAACGTAACCGTTTCTCTTTAGATCCCGACTTTCACTTCCCGAGCTCATATTCATTTTTAAAAGTTCTTAACACTCGTTTACATACTCGTCATTATTTAAAATAGTTTCTTCACGAACTGTGAATATAAATATGTCTCCGTTAAATTTTGAGTAAAAAATATATATTTTACATATTATTAGGTTTCCTAGTGCCAGAGTCGAAGTAGTGCCTAACTTAACGCAACAGGAATGGTCTAACGACATACTATTCTACACGATACTCAATGATATGCATCACATTCCACATAATCAATCACCAATTCTCGTAATTTCTGAAAAACCGTTTCAATAAAATTAACGATTCATTTAATTTATAGTACGGTATTTTAAATTCAGTTCTCAATTTTACCAGTTGTCACAGCCTCCCAGCCTCAGAAGAAACCCGTCCCGGGTTTCACTTAGAATTACTCATCAAGATCGAATAGAGATAAAATAGATTCCCTGGATTTCATTCTCCAAACTCACCACGTGAGTGGAGGGCTATCTCAGAATTTTCCAACGAGTCCAATGATAACGATATAACTTGGCTTAGATCGCAAGATTTTTCACGAATAGGAATTCAACGAGCTCCTCAAAGGAGTTTGGTGTCCATCATCATGGAACAAAAATTTTACGGCGATAATCTCTCTCGGAGGTTTCCTTCCGGATTACACATCAAGAGTCTTGTGGACTTCTCCAAGTCCCGATAAAATACGGGTATCGCGAGTTAGATCTAGTAAGAATTCTTGAGCAAAACAGGATAGCAAGGATTAAGTTTTTCACGTTTACTCAACGTATTCCACCATCCCTAGGTGACACCTTAATCATCTTCTTGCTCTACCTTTCAGATCTTAATATTCATTTCGGCAGTCTCACGACTGAAAATCGATAAAGCAATTTGTTGTCTCCAATTCCAGCTTAGCGAGAGTTAGGTTGGTACATACAACCATAAAGAATTTCGAACGACATGATTTCAACGTCGGGCGGCTTTTCATTAACTCAGGAAAGTTTGGGGAGGGACGGATGTCTCTCCCAGCCTCCTTTCAAAGTTACTAATGGCAGCTCAAGGCTTTATTCTCGGCGTACGAAACGATTCTCTTACTCTGACCATCTAATTGGGGAGGTTACGTAATACTCCTATTACCACTCGTCCCCATGGTCATCTGTAGAGGTTTCCGGAACCTCAGTATAAAACGATAGTCTTAACGAGACGTGATAGAAATCAGCACTCCATGCCCGGAAGTCGACCTTTCTCAAGAATAACGATCAATCTTATCCTTACTATTACTTGTTAATAACGCAAAGATAACTAGATTCAATGAGGTGATCATAATTTCCCAGATGGTATTACAACCACTATATGTTCTTGGAAATTTGATGATAATTCCATAGTGGTCCTCTTCCACTCATGACTCGAAATTTGAATTGTTACAAGACGTAACGGTCTCTAGTGTCTGACGTTCGTCTCTCGACACTCTTAGCATTCGTTGACATATATTGCAATGTCAACCTCTATGCTCCGTCATCTATATTGCCACTTCAGATCTTAATACATCTTATCCAATTCGAAATGACTAGAGTATCCTCATTTGTGCTCTCGTACACTATCCAACCTTGGATACTCCGTGAGAAGGTATCCAGCATAAGATTTCATCTGAACAGTCTACGTATCTGCTCCTATTCTCCAACCTACCGAAAAGGTTCCCATAGCTGTCAATTCTTCTCTTTTGACAATCACAGCGTGTTAATCAAAGGCAACTATCGGGTAGCCTATTTTGATGGAATAAGCCTTTCCGTTTTCGAGCAAAATCACCGAAACCTTAAACCCTGTAACACCTTGATTTTAGCTTAATCCCGCAACTCATCAAACAAGAACTGTCACGAGATTAGACCGTGCATCAAGTTGTTGCGAAATAGGAATTTAACGTCATCGATGATTTGGCTCAATTCAGGAATTGCTCAAAACAATGAATAGGTACCTACAGCTAAAAGTCAGTGTTCACCAAGCGGTTTCAATGTGCGTACATACTGCTTGACTAAAAGCGTCAGCAACACATTCTCCTTACACCTATAATAGCAAATCTTTGCAATAGTTACCACCATGTAGTTCTCTCTAACTACTCTACCTCGACGGTCCGTTCTTTCCGATCTAGGGTACGTCGTACTCTCATGTTGAGTGTATACTATACACCTTGTACACTACCAGTATTGTCTCCCAAATTCTGGGTGCAAGTACAACCGCACCCAAAGTTCACTCCGGAATGACATGACTTCTCTCGCACGTCTCAAATTGGCAAGGGACGCAATCTACTCCTCCTTCATTCACATCAAACAATTCAGAAATCTTTATACAAACATCGAAATCTATAATAGTGTCTTTACACTTTTCTCTGAAACAGCTAGGATAGGTGTTCTTCACCGTCCCCTCCTTGGAAGTTATCCTGCTTCCTTTCCATTCATATCAAAATGTTCCTCGATTTTCTCATGAAACATCAAGACTTTGCAACCACATCTGCACTTTCCTTTGAATAATAAGAACAGGCGTACTACACCGTTCTATCTTTGGAAGTTATCCTACTTCCTCTCTACTTTCCATTTATTTACCCTTTACCTCTTCTAGGTTCAGCCTACTAAGGTTTTGCTATCTCGAGAGACTTTCGTTAGCTCTCCGAAATCTCCCAGCAATTCCCAATTACTAACCAACTCTTGATGAGATCCATGGAAATTCAATTCACGCGATTAAGAGATCTCACATTCGTAGCCGAATTCATACTCACAGGGTTCCGTATTACAACTATTTCCTTCTCCAGCTGTT
The DNA here is from genome assembly GCA_014162995.1 of Artemisia annua. NCBI lineage: Eukaryota > Viridiplantae > Streptophyta > Magnoliopsida > Asterales > Asteraceae > Artemisia > Artemisia annua. Next base: position 10,268 of record LBNU01002463.1, read on the forward strand.
ACGGTGCCACACCTTGGTGTCCTCCGTGTTTCTCTACATACTTTCTCAGTGGTTTTAGGATATCTGGGGTCGAATACCATCGCAACCAATCCTATTATAGTTCTTATCAGCGATTCCCGGAGGCGGTTGGGCGACGGCTGACCATCAGACACACTTTAGGGCTACAATGGCCACAACAAGTATGAACGTAGTCTTCGGGATTTCTGTCTTCCCAATCCATCGCTGCTGGTAGCATCCAATCGTGGGTTGTTCCTATGACACTTCGCTCGAACATCAAAGTTGATCAAACAGATCATCAATCTTCGGTAACGGGCATCGAATTTTCATCGGTAGCTTATTCGACTCTCAACAGTTTGGGTATACGCGAAAACATCTATTCTCCTTCCTTATAGGTCTCACCAGAGCTCCTTATGTTGACAAACTCGGCCACGTGAACCCCCTTCTTTGACAACTCTGTCAATTTTTTCGAAGGCTCTTCCAGTTCAATACGGCGGTTTGGTGAGGTATTTGGGATACGGATGCAGCACCAGATCTTAACTTGATCTGAAGTTTCACTTGTCTAACAGGTGGGATCCCGGCAAGTCGTCTAGGACTATTCCTGGGGAATCCGAACGATTGGCACGCATTCTCTACGTTTTTCATTCTTCTCCTTCTCAGTAACAAGGCAGGTGTTCACTCGCTCCTACTATAAGTTAATTGCTCCCGGAATTTAACCGTCGTAGTGTATGACATGATTGCTACAAGCAAGCACATCTCTCTACCACTTACGAGACCATGAGTCATCAGGAATTCGTCTAACTCGAAGTCTTTGTCTATGCATTGCTCAGGGTTCTAGAATTATTGGAAAGATATGGTTGCATAGGACGCTATGCAAAAGAGTTTCTCTTTCTTGGATGAAAATTAGCGTTATGGAATCTTCTGAATCAAAGTACGGTGTCGATTACGGCTGGATTTCATAGGACGGTAGAGGAATAAAGCACTCTTAAATGAAAGCTTTTGGATAGAGGATGAGAAAAATAAATTTCTCGATGAGGGTTTTAGCAACTACTCTTAGCATCACATGATCCCTACCTGAATTATACATAGGTGGCCAGTCTTTGTATAATTGAGGTCCAATGATGTCATGCTGAGTTTAGTTACAAGAATGAGTGATCAACTCTTTCAGGTTTGAGGACCGTATTCAAGTTGATAATGGAAATCAGTAGAAGTAATGATACAAACAGTCACGGCAGATGAAGTAAAGCATTAGATACTAGCAAGGATGAATAAGAAACGATCATAGAAAAGTTAACGGATAGAAGAGGGTCCTAAGCTCGCATGATTCTTGCAGGCATATCACGAGGGTCTCAGAACATAGAAACTTAAGAAATTCTTCTTGATATCATTCCTAGGACAGTCATTCCTTGTCGTCACGTCTTACTCCAGGTATCCTCCTCCTTCTCGATTTTCCTTTAGCTCTACAACTCCCTCGTTTCTACGGTTTCCAATACTCATTCACGTAACATTCCTTCTTTCTCCTTTTAACACTTGCGACACTAGCCTTCCGATCCGACCCGAAGGTTATCTGAACCAATGCATGGGTCTTAGATCTATGGTATCTGGCTAAAGGTCCAACCTACAACACTTACGACACATCTCAGCACACCAACCAGGGTGGTGAAGCTTATAACGGTCGCACTTAGGTTGATTCTCAGTGTATCTCAGATTTTCTCCAGCTTCGATAGCATAAGCCTCAACGACTTCTTGTCATTCGTTGGGTTTTCTCTCACCTTTTCGAACTCTCTCCATTTCCTCTTGTTTTTCGCTATCTTAACGACAACATCACCAACTAATGGGTTCATACAAGCCCGTGCCTGCTTTATGGTGTTGTGTAGGCTAGTTGTCTCAGCCGAGATTACATTGTCTCGAATTGGACAATCCTTCAATGTAACGCTCGATCTCACAAGCCTCACTCCTTACCATTTCAGGGCACTATTGGAATATCTCAAAGAAGCGATGAGTGTAGGTTTGTAGCTCAGTACCTCTCATCTCGTGCTTCCAAAATTCGACTTCTCGTGCCTAGAGTGGTCTTCCCACTACCTCTTGTTGTCAACCACTTCCTTAGTCGTATCTCATTCCATTAGATATCCAAAGTACTACGAACTGTAGCTGATCACTAGGTAACACGTCATCCTCGTTAGGTGAGGGCAGTCCATCCATGTAGTGCTCTATCTTATGCGCTTTGATATGAGCTATCTCAAGTCACCGTAGTGACAGCTCCTGGAAATTACAGGCCCAGCTTGGCATGTCGATGCCTTTCGCCTCATGATTCCGTACTTCACCCTCTCATCGTTCTCACTTTACCACCAATGAGTAGTTTCTAAACAATATCGCCTTAACTTCTCCTCAAAACATGGAATAAGTCACCTCGATGCTTCTATCGAGTGATCAAGGCCTCCTTCGCCTTGGATTTCATTCCTTCTCAACGCATCAGGACAACAACCTCCTCGATCCCTCCAATTCAATTGCCATGTGACTCCATAACCCCTCATACGCTCCCTTACAGGCATCGTTTGCGGGTTATGAAGTTCGCAACACGTCTTGATGGGACCGGGTTGTTCGTGGTTTAGCTTGGAATAACTAAGGCTAACCACAACGACCTTTGTGAATAGCATCAACTAGATGTGCCCGCGCGGCACTAGTATGAGCATCCATCACTATCGTGTCGATACCAGATCTTCCAAATTTCGTCAACGGCAAAATAGAAGCAGATTTGGTAGCTAAAAGCTAGGATATCTAACCGAGAATTATTCGATTCGGGTTCGCAACAATCAAATCCACAACTATTCGTAGTCTTAACGCAATAGTTTTAAGGTGGTTTCTCAGATGATGCTAGATGGCATTTCAGAACAATAGGACGAATGTCTGATCTCAACATTAACTGATAATGAATATGACGGAACATATGGGTATGTTACTGCTCTAGAATCGATTAGTGAGGGCTGGATAGGGAGGAGATACAGTCTATGACAACGGTGGTATATAATTATCGTATTCGGGGCATCGCACATAATTTACGAGTCCTAAGGGTGGGTCATACGCTAATAAATTTCTTCCAACGCACTTATCGGCCTTATTGGGTTCGTCAACCCACGAAGTCCGATAACTGTTGCGGTCTGGTTTATTAACGTTAAACCAACCCGTAACTCAAACAATAACAAAATCTTCCAAACTAATATGCCACATATCTCATCAATCAAATATAATCTCAATTCTAATACCACATAATTCCAAATATATCATTNAGGGTGGGTCATACGCTAATAAATTTCTTCCAACGCACTTATCGGCCTTATTGGGTTCGTCAACCCACGAAGTCCGATAACTGTTGCGGTCTGGTTTATTAACGTTAAACCAACCCGTAACTCAAACAATAACAAAATCTTCCAAACTAATATGCCACATATCTCATCAATCAAATATAATCTCAATTCTAATACCACATAATTCCAAATATATCATTAACGCAATTATCACATAACCCCATATACGTTCAAGGGCGCATAAGTCCAAACATAAGTTCAAATCAAGAAATCAATGCATCCCGCATTACTCTAAACACGCTTAATCAAGCTCGGATAATTGTCAATATGCCATTCGATCATAAAATCGAGGCTTCCAATGATTTCCAAATCATCTTAATTACTTATCAACCATAACGCCAAAATCATCCAATAAAATCGCAAAAGGAATAGTGAAGTCCTAACGCAACACTAGTTTCCCGCGTCTAACTTCCAAATCACAAACGCATCATATACTTATATACTCTCAAGTCCAACAATCATAGTGAAATGTTCAAATCGCATACTTAAGTTCTCGCATCTATCCCAAAATAATCATTTCATATTCTCATAGCGTTCAAAACTTATCATAAGGGTAATACTTTGGCTTGGCAGCTGGCAGGCATCGGTCGAGGATCGATTTTAATGAAAAGAGTTTTATGAAAATGGTTATAGTTTAGGTTTTGAAAATTACCTAGTTCTTTATAACCTTGGCTCTGAATACCAATCTGTAACACCCCCAAATTCGTACAGTGGAAGACTTAACAAGTTTTCGGGGTGCTACTACAATGGGTAGACATCACAAGTATAGATAACAAAATAGCATGTTTTTGAATACAAAAGGAAATCCATCATTTGGTTACAAAGTTTGCATTCATCGATCTAGTAGAGGAAAGCCCATAAATGAATAAAAGATAGGTCCTCATAGTAAAATCAGAGTTCTTGTCGATCCTTCAGACACACTAATTGCCAAGCCACCAAATGCAAGTAAGTCATGCTAACACCTTATAAACCTGAGAAAGACATGCCAAAAAAAATCAGCAATGCTGGTGAGTTCATAGGTTTAAAGTTAAAACAATACGGGACCTGAAGGGTTTTAGCGCTAAGTGTGACTAGAGCAGGCATAGACATCACAATCCAACATCATCACAATCTCAATCAATAGTTTATCATCTTAGGAAAGATGAATGGTCATAGTGAGCGGGCCCCTCAACGTTCACTAGCCAGGCCACAGCAAGGAACCACCTGTTACTGCCCCGGATCTAGGCCGCAGCAGAGTCTATTCCAAACTAGGGTCAAAACGCCCTAGCTCTAGGTCAACCTCTACTTTCGTCTAACCTAAACTATCCCACACAATAGCAACACGAAGTAGTAGCAGGTCCAAGAAAATAGTTGCATGCTTTCTCCCCCATGTTTAGAAAACAATTAAAACAATTAAAATACGAGTAAAAGTGGGGCTATGAACTCACCTCAGGTCCAGCAAATAGCACAAATATCAACAGAAGCAAAGAGAGTATCAACTATCATGCAACGGCGACTACTGACTCGACACTACCTAATAATATCAATACGCCTCAGTATAAATCTCAAATAAATATTTCCCAATCCCGAACGTATTCTATTTTACTTTCCGAAATAACTTTGGGAAATCATTTGTTAGGGTTTGGTATCGTTTGGTATCGTCGTGTGTGTGAGTATGCGTTAGAGACAAAGTCTCGACTCAAGTGAACTCACGCCAAATAAGTACCTCAATAAAGATCATGGATGCATAAATCACGAAATCACATAGCGGCATAAGCCTCAAGTAAACCAAGTAGTTCACATATGCACATATCCAAGACATATAGCATTCCAAAACCATGTTGCACATAAAGGTCAGGGTCGAATGATATGACCTCATGAGTCGATAAGTCATCGTATGAAGGGTTAATTGCTTATCAAATTCGTTAACTCGATAAGTCCAACCATTTACCGATTGCTTATTTGTCACACCCCCAAAAATGGTTTGCAGCGGAAAGTAATGTTTTTGGGATGCAACTCAATTGGTACCACAACACAAGTGCAAAGAACGGTTTCCATTTCATTCATTTAGAATAAACTTGTTTAACAAAAATGTTGAATTACATTGTTGAAAGTAATGCGGAATTAGGCCCTTAAAATATAGTTTTGAACGGTCCCATATGAATATCAGAGTCTTCTATGACCATGCCATGCCCTGCCAAAACCTCCAGTAGCGTGCCATTGCTTAATACCTGAAAATACATGCTAAAACGTCAACACGAGGTTGGTGAGTTCATAGAGTTTAATGATAATGAATTGCATTAGGATGAAGATTTCCCAGCGAAGGCATTGTAAATCCACCCAGTTCCAAGTCTCGGCCATAACAAGACTTGCAACCTGTGTGTTTACAACCCACCGCCAAACATGATTTGGTTTATGTAAACAATTGTAATATTTGAGCCAAAAGTCAAAGATAATTGTAGCAATGTCGCTATAAAATGGTAAATGTGATAATGTAGCCATGACAATGTCGTCATCTGGCAATCCTTGTAGCAATGTCGCTATATAATCAATTCTGACAATGTCGCCAGATATGTACGGGTATCATGCCATACCCAGGCAATGTACGAGTATCAACCCATACTCAGGCAATGTACTACATAAAGCATTTGAGTAAACAAAGAAACATTTGAGTAAGGCAATTGGTGTTTGAGTAAACAAGTAGCATGTTCAAGTAAAACAAGTATTGCATTCATGTAAAAACGAGCATGTATTCTCCCCCAAAAGTAATTCAAAACGTATAAAAGTAGGGGCTATGAAACTCACAGTAATAGGCAAAAGTTTAGAATTCTTGTGAAAGTAAAAACAAGTATTTGAGAAAAGTGGGGCTACGAACTCACCTCAAGTGATGGAACAATATGTAGTGTATGAACTGAAGTGATAAGGTGCAACTCCTAGCCGCAACCTAAAATGAATGCATGTAATCTAATTTAGATTATGAAATGAATTTGTGTATGCATTTGCACTTATAATCTATACCTCTTGTATTAATTCAAAATATGTATAATCGTCGAAAATATAATTTATATCATCGTATTAAATCATAATGAATATTACATGTTCATATGGTGTAATGATGTTTTATGATAGTCGTTTGGTGAAAACATGTGAAAATATAACTTTCCGTAGTAAAATATAATACTTGTCAATTTCTGAAAATGGCCAAAAATGGCCTCGGAAAACTAGTTGTAAATTAGTGAATATTGAGAGTTAGGAAATAAAATTGGTATTTCTGGAAAGCTTAGCACCAAGCCTAAATATGTTCAGTAGTGAAGTTTTGCTCAATGTGCCCAGATTTAAAGATAAATGGTCGAAAAGTATGGTGTTTAGGCCAAAACTGCCATTTCTGGGCAGTTTTTGTGAATGTTTGGATGACTGTAGATTACTCATTTTAAGTCCAAATGACAAACGGCTTTTGATTTGAAAACTAGGCCAGGTGCTCTAACTTTTGTTCCTTGGAGTCCCAACTCCAGAACTGAGTCATTTGACGGGAAAATAGCTCCCAACATGGGTGTTTGTGGATTTTCTGGTTTGTCTGAAAAAATATACCAAGTGTTAGTGCTGATGGAAATTTTTAGTAAACATATATCTTTGAAAATTCATAACTAATTCGTTATAAGTCCGTTTCTCGGGTTCTTTATATCCCCGAAAAGGTAAAAAGGTGAACTAACATATTTTCAACAGTTTGGTATGTTTTGAAAAGGTCTAAGGCTCACTTTTGGTCAATGAATTTCGTACATCAGCAACATATTTTTCAGAAATGTATATATATATATATATATATAGTGTAACTTGTTTTTGGCATAACTTTTTCATCGTAAGTCCGTTTTTATCCGTTCTTTCGACCATGAATTCATCTAAAAATGTATTTTCTAGTTCTTGGGTCAAAAAGGAATCCAAACCTACTGAGTTTACCAAATTTTGAAAATAGGGACAGTAGCTTTACATATAGTGTTTAAAATGGTTTTTCATAGTTTATTCTTGTCCAAATCCATCACCAACAACAACAAAACATCCCTTAATCTACCATACACCTTCTTAGGGTGTCATGGGTTCCCTA